>VDFB02377471.1:0-22620 GCA_007258455.2 Sequoia sempervirens
GGAAAATATAGTAGATTATCTTAATAAGAGGAGGTGAATTATTTTTTTATCTCGTATTCAACCAAAATTCAAAGATTTCATACTTGAAGTGAAAAAAATGCATTGCATGTTAAAAAATTTAGAAATTCAATCAAATTTCATCGTACACATATGATAATGATGGTTTTCTCCATGGAATGATTTATGTTCCTTCCTCTAGGAAACTAAGGGAACAAATCTTGGATGAGGTGCATAACACTCTATATTATTTCCATCTTGGATTTAATAAAATGTAGAATTAGTGGCCAAATATTTGGAGTACTAGTGAATAAAAGTTAATCTCCATCACCTAGGGATTGTTTTACCCCTAGGACATTTCATAAATTGTAGCCAAATCATGGAACATACACCCATTAAAATACCATCTATCAATCAATTTTAAGTCTAACTCATTCAAGAAGGATTCCTACTATAATAGATAACAATTGCAAGTCTTGTCTACATTATATCCATCATCATCTTTTCAAATGAGAATCCTCGGTGGTTGAGATTTGTATCAAAAAGGTTTGAATTCACATACTATTAAAATATAGTTTAATTAGCATTTTATAGATCAAGGATGGCTATAGGCTAGCTATGTATAGTCAACCATTTTTTCTATAGATGGATTAAGCCTAGGAAAATGCATGATACCATCTTGATGACTAGATAAACTCACCAAAGTTTCCCATTTTATTCATGGAAAATTAAGAGATGATGTTATGTTTTTAAAACAATATTTGTAAATAAAGTGGTACACTTGCATGGTGTACTTAAAAATATTATTATACTAAGATAAGTTCTTTAAATCTCAATTTTGGGAAACAATGATTATAACTTTTAGTAAAAAATTGAATTTTTGATGTAGGGTACTCCCCCCAACACACATTCTCACAACAAAAAAATTAAAAGACGCAAATAAAAATTCATAGTGATGTCATTCCATCCTTCATTTTGCATACAAATTTCTTTTACAAACATGAATCAAAACATACATGACCTATCATGACCTCTCACTATCAATATATTTCTTTTGTAGCTTCTTGTTAAACTTCAACTTCTTTGTCCAAATTCATCGCTTCCCTCTTTATTTTAATGTAGCCTCATTTGTAGGTCTCTATTGCTATTTAAAATGTTTGTCATTGTTATTTTCAATAGCCCCCAAGAGTGGGTGGATATCCCTTCTTCTCTCCCCTTCTTTTATATGCCACTTTACTTCCTTTTCCCCATTTTCCATGCTTCCTTTCTTAAGATTTTAATATTTTTAAATATTCCAAAGATTGGATGTTGTAACTCTTAATTATAATTTTTTGTTTTAGAAAAAAAAGAGATGGGTGGATTCTTTCATTTCAATGCCTCCCCTTTCTCCTTTTTTTAATAAAACAAAAGGACTATTAGCCCATATATATATATATATATACAAATCTGTAATTCTTGGCTCTTGCAGCCTGAATATGACAGTAAGACCTTTAAAAAAAAGACCTTGATGAAATCCCCAAAACCCAAGACTACCATACCACAAAATGGCCATGGATGAACATAGTTACAACATATTAATTAAAATAAAAATGACAGAATTTAACATTAGCCCAAAGAAATTAGGAACCTGGAGGTACGTTGAGAAACTACTAAAGATACACCCAAAACTCGTATTAGGAGACACACTTTGACCACATAATACATTTCAAATATCTAAAAAACCCACCCAAAAACTTTATTCAGTTGTGTAAATTTTAGCAATGAAAGTTGACAGCTAGAACCTGGTAATTGGTGTTGTTCTTAATAGATATTGTGTCACCAAAAAATGTATAGTTGACATTTTTATGCTCACTTGAGTCTTTCTAATGGGCTTTGGCTTGATTTTTCCTAGGCATAATGTTGTAATGTGGTCAAAACATTCACAATAGGGCTTAAACATTCAAATTATGATGTCTTGTGAAGGTGTTGTGAAGTGTTGTAAAACATTTCTACACTTTTATAGACTCTATTCATTACAATTCACCTAAAAATCACCTTTTTATCACTTATTAAGTCCTATTTTGAAGTGTTGTAAAGTCTTGTAACAAGATTTCACGCTTTTCTAGGCTTAATTTCACTAATTCAACCCTTTCTCATGTCTAAATGACACTTAATACACTTTCCAGCCGTTTTCAAGTGTGTTGTTAAGGATATTCCCGTTGGACAACTTTTAATGCCCTGGAATTCCCGACACCCACTTAAATTGCTTAAGTGGGACCAAGTCGCCCATAGGGATCTACTTGGTCCTTTTGGTACAAAACTTAAAATTTATTTTAAATTTCTAGTAGGATTTTGTCCTCTAACCCTTGAGGTCGGCCTATGATGTATTACTTTTAGGAAATTTTAGTAAAATCAAGTATAAGTAAAGGTTTTGCACCTCATTTTACATCTCCTATCTCCGACAATCATCTATCTCCAAATCACTGACAATCTCTTGTACTCATTAAGCATTCAAGCAAATCAAGCATTATCAAGTCAAGCTATTGGAGTTCTTCATTGCACATCTTCAAATTTGAGCATCAATGTTGTGGTAAGTTTATAACATTTTCATTTGCATGTTATCTATTTATCACTCTCTTTTCATCTCATTTCCGTGTTTAGGGTTTGATTACCAAAGTGGGGTTTGACTAAGGCAAACCCCTATTCTCTAACCCTCAACCATTTTCCCCCTTTTGCATGTGACTTTTGTATGCAGATTTGTCAAGCAATAGGTGTTGAAAAGTGATCAAAAAGTGCATAAAGTCAATCAAGTCAACATCACCTTATTTCAAGCTTGGAAAGACTTTCTACCCCATTTTCTGCAGAATCAAGTACGAACACCTGTCAGAAAAGGAAGTGTAGACCTGAGACTACAAGATTCTATCTCGAATTTCCCAAAATCTGTAGGAGGACTAAGTTTCCACCAGCGGAAAATTAGTCCCGCTTCGGGGCTTGAAAAATGATTTTGACATTTCTGGATACCCATTTGACAGATTCCCGTTTCGACAAAGTTTCCTGAAACTGGGACTAAGTCGCCCAAACTGGCCTAAGTGTCTCGGTCAACATTCCAATCAATTTTTTCAGGATTCTAGAATCTCCCAACTTCTAAATTTTGATTCCAAGTGCATCTCTTTCATTTTGTTATGTTATTTTAGTGTTTAGCTACATTCTTAGGCATTTCTGCATATCACATTGTGTTTTCCAGCACTTCACATTTTCATAGTTTTGCATCATTAGATTACTTCAATTTTAGATCAAAGCATTAGGACATATTAATTAGGCATAATACATCTCATTAACATTAGTCTTGAGTGTAAACCCTTGCATTTTGGAACCCCTTTCAATCCCCTTTCTCCTTTTAGGTGAAAAACCCTAGGAGGAGGAAAGCATTGTGAGGGGCAAAACAAAATCATCATTTACATTTTGGTGAACCTTCCTCTTTTGAACATTATTCCTTTCTAATTTTCAAGAGCATACTTGGTTTCACTTGCATTGCATCTTTCACATTGGTTAAAGTGCATCCTAGAGTTTTCAATTGCATTAGTGAAAAAGTTCATATTAGCTTGCACTCTTGCATCATTTTTGCATTGGAAAACACAAAAACTCTACATTTACATATTTTCGTTGCATTTGTGCATCTAAAAGACATATAATTGCATTAAAAAATTCTGAAAAAACATAAAAAACTCATCAGTAGTACTAAATTTCCACCATGTGCGACTTAGTCCTCTTGCATATTTTGCACTACACTTTTTGGTAATTTATGGGTATTTTCTGTACTTCTGTTTTTTGGTACTACATCTCTGTTTCACTTTACATAATTATTGATTTTTTTATTTTATTTTCCCTATATTGCATTGCATTTGCATCCACCCTATCTCTTGTGGTACTTGTATGAGTGTTTGGTGCCCCATTGATAATACTTTTGTGAGATGAAGGTCTAGACTCATGGCTTCCTACGATAAAATTTTTGTAGTGGACCTTGGGATTTCAAGAGCTCCTACTCCTAGTATGGACAATGGTGAATTAGGCAAGGACAATACCACTTCTATTCCTTCACCTTTCCATCCAATGAATGTTGACACACAAAAAATTCCATACCACAAGACAAAGTCATTAGTATTCATGAGGATTTTGCACACTTACAACAAGACCCGTCCCTTGAAAACATTTCTACCACTGTCATACCAGCCATAGAAAAGCTTCATCAATTGATTGAAAGTGATGATTCCTTACAAGTTATGAAGAGAATTGTTGAGATATACAACAAACATATTCCTTCCACAACCCAACCAACAAACATTGTTGTAAGTCAAGGAGGATCTCACATTCCTCCTCCTTCAACCATAACATCCATACCAAATTATACCACTCCTCAGGTTACAACAACTATGCAACAGGTTAGTCATGTGGCTCCTTCTTTCACAATTCCAACTAGCATTCCTAGTTCTTTTGTGGCATCGTATATTCCTTCTTCCACATTCACCCCTCTTAGTGTCCCTTTCACTTCCCCTAACATTACATACACCCCATCACCATTTTCCCCCTTCCACCTCATACCACTTACACTAATCCCATCATTACACAACTCTTTAATACCGTTTCATCCATGCAACAACAAATCTCCACCATTAGCCAAAGTCAAAATGCTCCACCTACATATCATGTCCATAGTAGTCCATTATCCCTTGAAATCTTACACACTCAGATGCCACAAGGAATTGAAATGCCTAGGTTTGAGAAATACGGAGGAAAAGGAGACCCTATTAACCATGTCAATACTTATACAACTTTATGTAGTGATTTTGTTCTTGATGACAAATTATTAGCTAAACTTTTTCCTCGAACCTTAAAGGACATTGCAATGGAGTGGTTTTCCAATTTTCCTAATCATTCAATCCAATCATTTAATGAACTTTTTGATGCCTTTGTAAGTCATTTCCAAGTCCATATGACTCCTAAATAGACAATGGCTGATCTAATGCACTGTAGAAAAAATGTCGATGAAAAAGTAACTGACTTCATTTCACGTTATCAGTCATTGTATGCTCAAGTTGATGTCAAAATTCCTAATTCACATCTGCAGAAGATTTTTATCAAAAATTTACACACAAACCTTTAGGACAAGTTAACGATGATGAAATTTCCTTCATTCATGCACTTATGCACAACCCTATGTGACTATCATAACTCAGTTTCAAGTCGTGATTCAAAGTCCACTTCTAACCGAGCTGAGAAGTCTGAGCAAAACAATCAAAACAATGCGCAAAACTTTAGAAAACAAAACATAGGCTTTTTACAATTCAATCTGGCTCCTCAACCACAAACCCAACCTATTCAAAATCAAGTGTCAGCTATCAAAGCAACGGTGCCTTATACATATGGGGACCCGAAGATACAATTTACTCCCTTACCTGATACCCTTCATAATACAATGAACCAATTGCTCTAGCAACAAATGATCACTTTGCCTACTGTTAAACCACTTGATACCACCAAGCCTTACCACCTACTTTCAAACCAAATGATTATTGCCATTTTCATTTCCAAAATGGCCATGACACCGAACAATGTAAGATCTCAAAAACTTAGTTCAAGACCTCATTGATTTGGGTTGTTTGTCCATTGCAGGTGTTACTGATCAAGGCAATAAATCTATCACCTCCTAACTAGAATTTACAAATCTTTACCAAACCCATGCCTAAACACAATATTTCCTTTGTCAAGGCTAGTGAACCTTCAAACCCTCAAGTCATGAACATTGATACAAATAATGAACAACATGATATAACTCCAAATGTTACCCAAGTTACTCCTATGGATGAACTTGTGGGTGCGATAGATGTTATCCCTCGTAAGGGCCCAACCAACAAAATATTGATACTTTTTCTTCCAAAGATATATCTTAAAACGCCTCGATGGTCCCTTTACATAGATATCTAATTTGGGCGATAAGCCCACCAATGGATATTAATAGATCCCACCTGTGGTGTAGAATGTGGACACGTAAGAATCTCTTTTAGTATTACATGAGTTGTATCAAGATGATTATAACAAACCAACTACATGGATTAAAACACATGCTAGTTTTGTGTGCCCTACGATTGGATCAATTGTACTCCCCTTACAAATAGGACCCAAGACTCTAGATGTAACATTTTCTATTATTCCACAATCGGACCAATTTCGTCTACGACAGGGTCATCCTTGGCTTTGCTCAATGAAAGAAGTCCCCTCAATTTTTCACAAGTGTTTGAAGTTTCCACATGGCAATGAAATATTTACTATACACCATAGTGGCTTTAATTTGTTATCCTCTAAAGGTAATTTTTCCTCATAATCCTTTTGGCCTAAACCTATGGAACCCATCACCCCTCGAAAAATTTTCTTTTTCATAGCCTACCAAAAATTCAAAGCCAAAACAATAGCCGAGTTGTCTCTTCATAACATATCCCCATTTGTTGCCACTCCTCCTATCCTAGATGAAACTATGCTTCAGCCTAAGTCTGACATTGAACAAACCATACACCCTCATGAGCACCCAACTGTAAACACTTCACCTCCATCGTTTAAACATCCAAGAGAAAATGAACCAAACCCTTTCATACCTCTCCGCATTAAAGAATTTTATAAAGCTAAAGAGAAAGTAATTGACCCATCTTCTTTGGATCCTCTCGTTCTTCCCCATCAAGAAGACAAGGAACCTATGATGGATCAAACCACTCTTACACCTCAACAACTTTAAAACAAAATTAAAAAAAACTGCAGTGCTTGAGAGTGTAGGCATCATCGTCTCCTTGCTCATCAAAAGCAAAATGAAAATAACAAAGAAAATCAACCTATGCCTTTGATAGAAGCAATAGATGATCACCCTCTTCCTACTAACTTGCCACAAGATAGTACATTCCAACCCTCACAACAACATGAACAAATTCAACACCCGCAACATTTGATGCATCCTTCCTTAGAAATAACCCTTCGTCCTCCCATCGTAATCAATCTTGATGATGATGATGATGAGGAGATCACAAAAATAGATGAAGAAGTGCATAACAATCTCAATTCTTTATTTTCATCTACCATGAGCTTAAATGATAAATCTTCTGAACCAAGTGAAGAACTGGTAATATCTCCTAGTTCTCGACACTCCTTGCAATTTCCTTTGACAAATAACTTCCTCGCAATACACCAACATGTGGATTGGGAGGCGGATGACTTGTTAGATGGTTGACTTACATTCACCTTACTAGCCTTTTATATTCATTTTCCTTTTTCTTTTATGTGTGTATCATGTTCCCCCGTATTGTGTGTTTGATGTTCTCTCTCTTTGTACACTTCTTCTATTCATACCTCTATTCTTCTATCTATTGTGTAATTGTCTTTCTTTTTGTTTTGCATTTTCCTTTGATGACAATAAAGTGTAGAGAATGCCCCTATGTTCTTCCATGTTAACTCAAAAAGGTCTCTCTTCATTTTTCCCCTTTTGTTTTGCGAAAGCCTTTTGGGATGACATTACCAAAGCCGTGAAAGATCACTCTATGTTCTTTCCATGTTGGACCCAAAGGGTCCTTTTTCTCCCCGTTTTTTCTCTTTGCTTTTTCTCCTTTGAGGATGACGCAAGGCATTGAGGACCGAAATCTTCATGTTGATCCAAAAGCTTTCCTTCACCTTTTCTTTTTCGCTTTGTGTTTTCCTTTGGGATCTATGCAAAGTGTTGAGATCGGTGAATGTCTCTTCCATGTTGGACCCAAAAGGACTTTATTTTTTTCTTTTGTTTTCAGCTTCCTCTTCGTGGTCATTCTTCCGCTCTATGTGCTTTGGGAATGATAACAACTTCGAGCTCTTCATAAAAACATTGTAGCAACAACATAATCGACCCCCAAAAACCAGATCCTTATAAGTTTGTGGTTCTTTTCTTTGGGAAACTCCTTTCTTTTTTGTTTTTTCATTCATGATGAAGCAACCCATCCTTAGAAACATATGACTTGGCATAGGGGCTTTCCAAGTTGGCTCTCATGTCTTGTTTTCCTTTTTTCATTTTTCCTTTGCTACTTTAAAGTAATTGCTCTCAGACCAGTGTGCAACAATTCCTTTAAAGTGGAGGGCATACATTGACATTATTTCATTTGCATTCTTGGTTCTAAGTGTAGCCTTGTTACTTTATACAATGTGTTTGTCATTTTGTGGATGACATTAGGTGTGATGTCTTTCATGAGTGTGATCTATCTTAGCATATTGCATTCCTCTTGGTGGCCTGATGTGACACACTGCATCCCCTAAGTTATGAATATTCTATTCTTTGATTGGTCCTCTCTTGGAGACATTAGACGCAATGTTCCCTAAGTGACAAACCTTTCATGAACTTAACAAGACTCCTTTGAACATCTTTTACATTTTTCCACCTTGCATAACGTAGCTTGCATGCCTGTGGTACCTTTGCATTTTTTCATGAGTTCTAAGCATATGAAGCTTTGCTTGTCTCATGAAGCACGAACCATCATTTAACCTTTGTGTATTTTGTTAAAGTTATCAGGAGGTATAACTCAATATGGTTGAGTAAGCCCATCCAACACACGACTTTCCCCATAGCCACCTTTTGTGTTTGTGAGTGCATACCAACTAGCTATGTATCTTACCTTTTTGGTCTTCTCACCCAAGGACCACCATGAGTTATGTCACCCCAGAGTGAGTATGCATTCTCTTTTTCAAGCAATCGACCTAGATCTAATCCACAGCAAGCTGGACAGACGATCGAAGCTTTGATTCCTTTTCATCATCATGTGTGTTCTTTTGTTCTTATGTTTGGTTTGCCATGATATCTTGATCTTGGGGGCTTGATCACCCTTCTTGGTTATTGTTGTTTCATCTTACCAACGTAAGTAGATTAGGACCCCTCTCAATGTGCATGTTGGGCTACTTTAGCAAGAGTTTGAATCAAGTTCATACTCTCACTAAAGTGGGGGCTTAATGTGTCGCCAAAAAATGTATAGTTGACATTTTTATGCTCACTTGAATCTTTCTAATGGGCTTTGGCTTGATTTTTCCTAGGCATAATGTTGTAATGTGGTCAAAACATTCACATTAGGGCTTAAACATTCAAATTATGATGTCTTGTGAAGGTGTCGTGAAGTGTTGTAAAACATTTCTACACTTTTCTAGACTCTATTCATTACAATTCACCTAAAAATCACCTTTTTATCACTTATTAAGTCCTATTTTGAAGTGTTGTAAAGTCTTGTAACAAGATTTCACGCTTTTCTAGGCTTAATTTCACTAATTCAACCCTTTCTCATGTCTAAATGACACTTAATACACTTTCCAGCCGTTTTCAAGTGTGTTGTTAAGGATATTCCCGTTGGACAACTTTTAATGCCCTGGAATTCCCGACACCCACTTAAATTGCTTAAGTGGGACCAAGTCGCCCATAGGGGCGACTTTAGTCCTTTTTGGCACAACTCAAATTATTTTAAATTTCTAGCAAGATTTTGTCCTCTAACCCTTGAGATTGGCCTGTGATGTGTTACTTTCGGGAAATTTTAGTAAAATCAATTATAAATTTAAAGGTTTTTCACCTCATTTTACATCTCCTATCTCCTGCAATCATCTATCTCCAAATCACTTACAATCTCTTGTACTCATTAAGCGTTCAAGCAAATCAAGCATTATCAAGTCAAGCTATTGGAGTTCTTCATTGCACATCTTCAGATTTGAGCATCAATGGTGTGGTAAGTTTATGACATTTGCATTTGCATGTTATCTATTTATCACTCTCTTTTCATCTCATTTCATTGTTTAGGGTTGATTACCAAAGTGGGGTTTGACCAATGAAAACCCCTATTCTCTAACCCTCAACCATTTTTCCCCTTTTGCATGTGACTTTTGTATGCAGATTTCTCAAGTAATAGGTGTTGAAAAGTGATCAAAAAGTGCATAAAGTCAATTAAGTCAACATCACCTTATTTCAAGCTTGGAGAGACTTTTTGCCTCGTTTTCTGCAGAATCAAGTACGGACACTTGTCAAAAAAGGAAGTGTAGACCTGAGACTACAAGATTCTATCCCGAATTTCTTGAAATCTGTAGGAGGACTAAGTCGCCACCAGGAGCGAATTTTTCCCACTTCCGGGCCTGAAAACTGATTTTGACATTTCTGGATACCCATTTGACAGATTCTCGTTCCAACAAAGTTTCCTAAAACTGGGACTAAGTCACCCAGACTGGCCTAAGTGTCCTGGTCAACATTCCAGTCAAATTTTTTAGGATTCCAGAATCTCCCAACATTAAACTTCTTATTCCAGGTGCATCTCTTTCATTTTGTTCTATTATTTCAGTATTTAGTTACATTCTTAGGCATTTTTGCATATCTCATTGTGTTTTCCAGCACTTCACATTTTCATAGTTTTGCATCATTAGATTACTTCAATTTCAAATTAGGGCATTAGGACATCTTAATTAGGCATAATACATCTCATTAATATTAGTCTTGAGTGTAAACCCTTACATTTTGGAACCCCTTTCAATCACCTGGTGTAAGCTTCCCGGGAAGGGGAGAACAATATTCTTCCAATTTTTCATCACAAGATCATCCCAATTTGAAAACAGAGATCCTATGTTTTTATGCTTCTGCACATAGGAGTTCACAACCTCAAAGACTGCCTTTTATATCTTGAGGTTAACTGACTGAACTGAAGAGAAAACTTCTCTAAATATTCTAAGATTATGCTCCCACCATATGTGCCAAATTACAAGAGTAGGAATGACCAACCAGATGCAAGCAAAGAATGAAGATTTGTATAGAATTGGCCAAATTTGAAAGAGATCCCACAATGACTTTGGAAATGTCAGATATATATTCAATTTGTTTTTTATAAACTCCCAACATTCCTGTACAAAACTGCATTGGATAAACAAATGATCTACCGATCCAAATTCATCATGAAAAAGGTGATATTTAAAGGGGTATGGTATTTTCATTTTTGTCAACCTATCACTTGTCAGTATTCTTTTTCTCAAGGCTAGCCATGCAAAACTACCAGCCTTTGGTAAGATTATGTCATTCTGACAAAATAAAAACGCCCTCTGTGGTGGTATTTGGCCCCCAGCTTGGGTTAGAGCTTTATAGCCCTACTTTACTAAATAAAGACCATTCTTGGATGGAGCCCAGATTATCCTATCTAGGGAATCTGAGAGGAAAAATACTCTCTTTCAAAGTGTTGTACAAAATTTGAGACTGTCGAGGGGAAAGCAAGTGACCAGTATAGGTTTTCCAAACCACTCTACCTATTACAACATCCAAAGTTTGGACATAATTCAAGAACTCTTCACCCCATTGTTCAGATAAAATTACCTTAATTTCTAGCTGCTCCAGAATATTTTGCAAAGATGGGAAGCCATTCCACGAGTCGGACCAAAATTTTACACTCTTCTCATTATGTATTTCCCATGTGATATACACAGTGATGACCTTCCTACATGCAATTATAAATTTTCACATGGTTGAACCCTGTGGAGGATTAGAAATAGTGAAGATTCTTGACGGGAACGAAGAATCCAAATACTTTCCTTGCATCATTCTACACCACTTTGCTTCAGGTTTTGCATATAATTGCCAAACTAGCTTAGCTCCAAGAGCTTTATTTCTGAAGGATAACTTATGAATACCCGCCCCACCTTGTTTCCTATCCATGGTCATACTTTCCAAAGATATTAAAGGTACTTTTTTGTGATCATTAATATTGCCCTTCCATAAAAAAGACATTATTTTCTCAATTTCCAAAATTATCGAATGTGGAACCTTGAGCACTGCTGAAAAATAATTGGGTATGGAAGCTAACACAGTTTTAACTAATAGGATCCTCCCGGACAGTGATAGCCATCTTGCCTTCCACATAAGAATTTTTTATTTTAACCTGTCAATTAACTTAACCCAAAATGAAGCTTTTGTCGAACCCATAAAGAACAAAATTCCCAAATATTTACAAGGTAAATCTGCTTGCTAGAAACCAAGGATTATGATTATCTTTAGCTTTAAAGCACCCTTGGTATAGAAAAAATAGATTTTAGATTTAGCTGCATTAATTTTCTGACTAGAAGCAGATTAGTATTTGTCTAACACTTCTTTCACTTGAAGGGTTGTTGCAGTGGCTGCTAAACTGAACAAGAGAGTATCATCTACAAATAAAGAATGTGTCTCAGCAATATCAGAAGGTTGGATTTTAATTCCCTACCATAGGCCTTGCCTCTGCTTCAGAAGGATGAATTTGCTTAAGGCTTCTACCATGATAATAAAGAGGAAAGGGGAGAGAGGATCCCCTTGCCGAACACTCTCAGTTGCTCCAAAAAAACTTGAAGGAGAGCCATTAATAATGACAAAGAATTTCGCTCCAAACAAACATGAATGAACCCAATGATTCCATTTGACACTAAAGCCAAATTTAGCCAAAACATTATTTAAAAAACCCCAATCAACTTTATCGTATGCTTTCATCATATCTAGCTTGACAACAAATGATGGCACATTAAAAGAGTGAATGGTGTGAAGGGTTTCATGAGCAACTAAAGCACCTTCAAAAGTTTCTCTACCCAGGACAAACCCACCTTGCTTAGAAGAAATGATTTTCGAAATGATAGGTTGCAGCCTAAGATAAATTGCCTTTGTGAAGATCTTGTATATTGTGTTGCATAAAGTTCAATTGGACGAAAGTCTGCAAAATATTATGGGTCCTTAACTTTAGGCAGTATTGCAATATTAGTAACATTAAATTGTCTAAGCATTGTCCTTGTTCTCCTAGACTCTTCCAAAGCCCAAAGGAGGTCATAGCACAAGAAATCCCAACTTTTCTGAAAGAACAAAGCTATAAACCCTCAAGACCAAGTGCTTTTTCTGGAGGCAGAGAAAAAACAATATTTCTAACTTCTTCCAAGGTAAACGGTCTCATCAACTGATCATTATCTTCATCCCGAATAAGTGCAGGGATAGCTTCTAGCAGATCCTTTTCATCTTTGAGGTTTTGTTGGCTTTTATTTTGAGAAGCGAACAACAGATCTGAGAAGAATCTCACCCCTTCATTTTTTATGTCCTCTTCTTTAGAGAGCCATTTCCCTAATAAAGATTCTTTTATTGAGAAGATTGATTTTGCAGCATTCTTTATCTTTGTGGATGTATGAAAGAATTTTGTGTTACGGTCACCCTCTTTTAGCCAAAGTTCTCAAGATTTTTGCCTCCAATATATTTCTTCCCTTGCACACAATTCTTCCCACTAAGCTTGTAGATTTTTATGTTTATCAAAAAGTAATGCATCTGAACCATGCTGGATTATGTGCTCATGTGTCTCCAAAATTTGTTTATGAACTAACTCTTTTTGGTGAAAAATATTCTTGAAGACCTCCTTATTTCAAGTGTGAATCTCTTTCTTCACATGCATCAATTTTTTACAAAGTTGATACATCTTTTATCCCTCCTCAGCAGGGGCAGCTAACCACCATTGACGCAAGAGACCCATGAATTGTGGATACCTAAACCACATACTTTCAAATTTAAAAGAAGATTTTTGTTTGGGCATGGAGACATTCGCAATAGACAAGGATATTGCATAATGGTCCAACCCAATGTATGGAAAAAATTTAGTCTCCATTCCATGATGAAGCTGAGACCAATTTGGTGATATTAAAAATATGTCCAGACGTTCTATAATTTGCAAGAAGCGTGATCTTCTGTTGGTCCATGTGTATTTACTAGTGGTTGGAATGATATCTCTCAATGCATTAGATAAAATAAAATTATTGAAGTCCTCCATGACTTTGACAGGTGGATTGATACCCCATTTTTGTTCTTACAGATTTGTGATTACATTGAAATCCCAAGCTAACAGTACTTTGACATCTCCTAGATCACTTAGAACTTGAGTAATTTCATCCCACAGACGCTTTTTGTCTTGTGTTGAAGAAGGGCCATAGATGTTAATTAACCAGAACTTTAAATCAAACCTAGTCACTTCTAGTAGTTGCCATTTTGAGCGATTTCTTATCAAAGAAATAGAAATGCTCTTCGGGTTCCACAAAGTAATCAACCCTCTTGAAGCTCCTTGCACTGGAGAATGAGTAGAATTCCATTTATAATGCCCACTTTTGTACCATAGCTTCATAAGTTGAATCCAAAGTTTTGGTTTCTTGTAGAAGAACTATTTGAGAGCCACAAACATCAATTTGATGCTTTATGTGGGCTCTTTTATGACATTCCACGAAATGAGCTTCATTGTACTTGAGGAGAGCAGCATGCTCTCCTCGATCTCTTGTTTGCAGAATTTGTCAAGGACTGCAAAATAGTTTTTTGAACGCCTGCATCAATTTCTTCTTGCAATTTCTCCATTTTTGACTTTCTACCTCTTTTTCCCGGGGATTTTTTATTGACTATTTGGGAAGGAGTTTGTGCTAGAGAAAGAGTTTGTGAGTAGTTAAACTCATCCTCACTAGTTTCAACCTCACCCTTTTGCAAAGGACCAATAGTGTCTTCTATGGGTAAAGTTGATACACAGGGCTTTATGGTACTTTCCACCTCTTGTTGCTTTGAGGTGTTTTGAATCGGGCCTGAGTACTCTACTACAGGCAGTACCTCTGCAAAATCTAGCAACCCTTCTTTGACAACAATCTCCTCAAACATATCTGATGCTACTGAACATAACCACCTTTTTGCTGAAATTTCCAATTCATTCCCATCACTAGAACCTGAAACTAACTGAAGTTGAGGATTATGTTCCAAAGCTTGATTATAATTGTGTGTACACTTCATGACATCACAGGTTGAAGGATCCACAAAGGTAGATAAATGGGATGAAGAACCTTCAAATATCAATTTGTTAACTATAGCTCCTAATTGGAGCTCTGAGGTGAGAGTGAGTGAAGGCAAGCACAAATTTAGAAGGTGATTTGACACCTATAATTGATTAGATCTTTGAAATCGCAAATTGAAGACACATTAAAAGAAAAATTTTGAGATTTTCCATACCCTTTCGAAGCATATGTCCCCAGAATATTAAAAGGAAAAGATACCTTTTTACTTTCCCCCTATTCATAACTATGAGATTCTTAGAGATCTTAGAAAGATTTTTTTGAACAATAGGCACCTGGGAAAGCACTGTCGATTGGGATATGGTCACCTCCTGATGAATCTTTGATTCTTTCTGAACACTTGGCACAACCTTAGTAGGGAAAACAAGGTAAGCATGTTTCAGATTATGACACTAATGGCAGACATTATCAGTTTCTTCCCTAAAGATCTCTTGGATCCAAATGCCATACTTAATGGTTATATGAATTTGGCTAGGAAGAACTTTTGTTGTATCTAACAATAGACAAACTCTAACTGCCTTTGATGGATTCTTATAAGCATAATAATCATGTTTCAAAAATATGCATATGCAATTAGCCATGATCTCAATTAATTTCAATTCTTTGTATTCCAAGGGCAGACCCTGAAACTGCACCCAAAACGGCACAAATCTAGGAACAAACTCTTTCGGATTAAAATTTGGACACCACAATTGAGAAAACATGCCAGATCCATTATAAATCCACGATTTGATCTTGTAAATTGCATCTCTTTGGCTCTTGTCTTCAAAAATGACTATGAAAATTCCTCTCAACTCATCTAAATAAAATATTTGTTTAGCCCCTACCCATTCCTCAAAAAGCAAATCTCTTAGTAACTAAATGTCAAGGGTTGAGTTCCAAAACTTACAGATGAGAGCCTTCTCACGAATATCAGGAACTTGAGGATGAAGGTAGTCTTCTGGAAAGGTAACCTTGACAAAACCTCCCTGATTTTTAGGAGAAGGAAAAAAGTTTTGGGTGTCCTTGTGTTTGCTCTTACACGCCCTTCTCTTTTTCCTTTTTGCATTGCGACGTTGCTTCTTCTTCCCAGAGCTTTCCTTTCTCCCCTCTTTTGGTGGGTTGACATTCTTAGTTTGCTTATCCTTTTTATTTTGCTGACCCTCTGAAGATCTTTCATTGTCTAGTGCCCAATGAAAAGCCTGTTTCTTCTCCAGTGGTGCATTTTGTTTAGGGATTTGATCATCCGCCGTCAAATATTGTTGTTTAAAACTATTGCCTTTTTGCATGTCGTTATTTTCAAAACCATCACCATTAAACACTTTTTTGACATATTAAACCCGATCTGCCTTGGTTGAAGCCTACCAGTTGTTTGCATGTTTGCTTGCCTTTGGTACTAGTTTGAATGCAACCGGTTGTGTGTTGGATTGAAATGAGCTCTACAACGATTGAATCTTTGTTCATAAAAAACCTTAGTGGAACATGGAGCTTGGTCATGAGAAACCCTAGACTGAGGATTAATCTTCTTGGGCTTCGCATTAGGAACCCTAAGTTGAGGGCTATTCTGCTTGAAATTCCTATTATCATTGACTCAGCCCTTAGGAAGCATTGACTACCATCTTCCCAAATATCAAACAGTTTCTGCTTTTCACAGACCAAATGATGAGGACAAAAGGGGACCCAATTAGGTCTAGCAAATTTGTGCTTGAAAAGTTGTCTGTTGTTGCCAAGCCACTGTCGATTATTATATACATTTCCCTTATGACCGTGGAAGCCTTGTTGAGTAGATCCATGTGGGCCTTTTTGTCTATCATTTTTCCTCTGCAAAATATAATTTTTATTTCCCTTGTCGCCTCAAAAACCTTGTTGATCCAAGCCATGTGGATCATGAGGTATAGTCCTACCTCCCTAATGGCCATAGCCATGGGAGCCACAAAATGCAGAATGCTCATAATTCAAAAAATAGTCGTTAGTCTCCTCAGACGCCATTGATCTCTCCATTCAAATGCCTCCCCTTTCTCCTTACTTCCACTTTCTCTTCCACATTTTCTTTAAATGTTTGCTACATGATTTCAAATTACCCATATCTCTTCAAATGAGGTGTTCCAAATGTTTTAATGCCTCTTCAAGGGGCTGATACAAATAAATGAAGATTCATCTTCAAAATTGATGATTTTAGCAACCATGATGGCTTTGAAATAACCAAAATATTAATGTGCTTCCCTTAATCATTTTGCTTCATTTGAAAATGAAATAAAAAATTCCCTCCAAAAGTTGTTCCATATTTATTTTCATGATTATTTCTTGATGAAAATAAAATTGCATTTTTGAGCCTTAAGTTGTGTTAGTGACTTGAAAATGAATTTTTGCATAATTTTTTATCAGATATTCAGAATACCTAAAAATGGGCTAGGACATGTGGAATGACCTCTCAAAGACCCCTACAAAATAATTTCATTCCATATTTAAAAAAATTCCAGAAATGATATTTCTCGTAAATTATTGATGAAAAATAGAATTTTAAATTCTCTCAATTGATGAAGAATCAAGCCATGAAGATTTCCCACATTTGGAAAAATTAAGCCATAAAATTACTACAAAAATATTTGATTCCAACCCTCATGAATTTTTAGAAACAATTATTTTTGTAAAACTGATTGTGGAGCTTCTAGACTATGCTCAAGAAAAATATTCAATTTTTTATATCTAATCAAATTAGAGGCTTTATGATGCAAATATATGCCTGAACCAACCAAAACAAAGCAAGAAAAAATAATTAAAATTAAAAAAAAAATTGGGTGATGCGAGATTGCCTGTGGACCCAGATGCTCCTGCATTAGACACACTAGGAAAGTGAAATGTTTCATGAGTCGAAGACTCATGAATATTTGAATGTGTTCAAGATGGTGATCTCATGCTTGTTTTTTATCCAAATTTCTTTTGTATCCACTTGACATCTCTTCTTCATCCCACACAAAATTTCTACAACTCCTTGTCATACCTTCTCTCTTTCTCTTTGTTGTTTTTGACCTTCACATTGCAAATTATCACTTCTTATCTTCATGTGTAAATTTTATCCATGTCCTCCATGAGAGTTTTCCATGTTTGCAACTTGTGGTTTCTTCTTCTCCTTCTTAGAATCAACATTGTTTTCTTTACCTCTTTTATACTTGTCTTTTTTGAAACCTCCTTTGAGTTGTCTTCAACTTCTTTTGTAACTTTTATCACCTATTTTTTTATTTTGCAACTATTAGGATAGGTGACATTAACCTTGTAATCCTATGTCATTCATATGTCTCCATGTTTCTTGGAATGTGTTATAGGGTACATGAGAGAAATTCATTAAATATTGGCATATTGTAATTATGTTTTAAAGAGATGATTTAATGTTGGTGGAGGTTACAAATCAAAATAGATATAAAGTCTCTCTCCTAGACATCCACTTTGGGAATATGAAAGGTCATGAATGGAGTGTCCAAGTTTGGAAAGAAAAATGTGTTTGTTAGTACATTCCATCGGGAAGCTAAAGAGTTATCGAAGCATTTGGAAAGGCAGAAGTTGGATAGGCTATGGGCTAGGTACCCACGTTGGAGCCTTGTGAATTTCATTTAATATTTTATCATACCTTTTGGTTGTCCCGTTAGAAATGTTGTCATTGACTTCAAAGGCATAGAGGCAAAAGGCCAAATGCCATAAATCGTTGCATATTAGACCATCAAAGGATAGAACTTCATGACAACACTCTATTTATAATTTCTATGTGGATTTAAAAAAAAATCATAAGGAAAAATTAAAATGAAAAACTAGAAATTATCAAATGAGAAATGAATCGGCCAAGTAACAATATATTGAAGGCACCAAACACTTTTGGTATGCAGGCCGACCTCCTTTCATAGTCTAAGTCATTGACAAATTAATTAAAAAAAATACTCTTTTGGGCTGACTACATATACTAGCTGACCTCATAAGTGATGTTGCCCAAGTCAATAAAAATCAGCAAACAATATTAATAAGAAGGCAACAATGAATAAAGGTGGTGATTCATTTTGAAATTGAAAATTTGGCGACTCTTTAAGGAGTAATCAAAGTTTCAAAGGCTGCGATCACATTAAGATGTAGCGATTATATTAAAAGGAAAGGATTAAAATATAAAGTGGCAGAAAATCATGATTAGTAAAGGCAGCAATCATTAGTAAAAGGAAACAAAATTCATGAAGGTGGCGCTTAAGATAAAAATAAGTGTTAACAAATAGACACCTCTCTTCATAAAGTCATACCTCTTCATATGGTCACCCCTCTTGGGGAGTTTACAAGGTATAAAAAGAACACAAGTGGAGTTTGAAATGTAAGTTAATTTTCAATGTAATATTATTTGATATTTGAGCAGAATTAAGCAGAAATAATTATGAAGAATGCAACAGATGTATGAGGGATTGATAACAGATTTGTGAGGAAGAATAGGGGCAGTTGTGAAAGAAAATTGATAGCAGTTTGTAAATAAATTTGAGCAGGTTTATGAGCAGATCTTCAGGCAAGTATATAGACAGATTTATAGGAGAACTAAAGAGACCTATAGCAGATTTGTGAAGGAATTCAGAGGCAAACTTGTAAAGAAGAAATACCTGATAGCAATCAAATTTGTGAGAAAGATTGGTGCATGATAATAATCAGATTTGAGAAGGAAGAGAGTGATTATATTTGAATCAGAGAGTGATTATATTGGAAAGTGATTATATTGGAATCAGATTTTTGAGGATTATAAAAGGAGTTAGTTAAAGTTTGGATCAGATTTGTGTGAAGAAGACTATATTAGCCATTGAAGAATTAATAGGTTGGAGCCTATCAATTGGAGGTTAGAGCCTCTTGTTAGGTTGGAGATCAGTTTTTGTGGGGGTTGAAGCCTCCAATAGGTTGGATCCTATCAAGTAGAGGTTGGAGCCTCTTACTGAGCTGGAGCTCAGTTTGTGTAGAAATTAGAGACTTTGATAGTGGGTTGGAGCCGACAAGAAGAAGATTAATCCATAATATATAAGCAATATTGTGCCATGGTTTTCTCCCGAAAGGGTTTCCATGTAAATCATGTGTTCTCATTGTGTTCCTAATTGCTAGATCTTACTTGAATGTTCTTATTGTGATTGGTTAAGTTTTGAAAAGTAAAAGATTGTTAGATACTGATCCCCCCCCTCCTCTCAGTATCACCATGTGCTCAATAGTTGGTATAAAAGTTGGTTCCTTCACGAATAGCCTAATAGCTAGAAGGTAGATCATAAGAGCACATTGGGAAAAGGAAAAGGAAAAGGAAAAGGAAAAGGAAATAAGGGAAAATGAAATACTAAGATAAAACCAAATGAGAATGATGAGGTGGCACTTGGAATACACATGGCAATAGAACCAAGGAGTGATGTCATGACAAATGTAGATAACCTTGTGAGTAAAAGAGAAGAAGAAATGGTGTTAGAAAAGGAGAAATCATCTAAACAAGAAGCAATGCTCAAATCATCAAGGATGAACATTTCAAAGCATCAATCAAGTAATAGCTCAAGAAATGAATTAAATACAAAGGAAGCCCATGTTGAAAAAAAAGTCTAAAGAAGAATCCAACATATACAAAGTTCAGTATAAAAATTTTAGTTGTGATTAAACTGACTATTGTGCTTTTGAATGTATGTGTAGGTCAAAGGTGAAGACAAAAGAAAAGAAGAGAAAGATTCAAGAGAAGAAATGCTTTTCATGGCTATGACCGCAAAAGGTGACGAAGATAAGAAGAATGAGGTTGATGAAGAAGTGGATCTTCAGGAAGAAATTTATCTTGTGTATGATGAGATTCATGCACTTAAAAGAATAAATGCATGTCTAAAGTCATAAGTTCAAGAAGAAAGTGAATCCAAGACAAAAGTGTTACAAGCCCTTGGAAAAGTAGAAAGGATGATCAAAGATCTAAAAGTCAAAATTGAAGAAGCAAAAAGGATCAATCACTTGAACTATCAAAATCATCCCCATCTTCTTCATACTTAAAGTTGTATATTTCAGCCTGACTCCCATGTCACTTGCTTTATTGCCTTGAAAATACAATTGACAAAAATGGTGAGATTGGAACATTCAATTGGAGGATACATGTAATGAGCCTTGCCCAAAACTGACCTTAAAACACTTCAATTTCTGCTTTGCAATTTCGTCAAACACTTCGTATGCAGTGTGTAAGAGACTGGTATGTTGTGTTTCAGTTTGTTGTTTGATGCAAATTTGTATGCCAAATGGTTTTGAGAGCTAAATAAACTTCTATCACTACTATGCAAGCTTTAAGATGAATTAAAATGCTCCTATGCAATTCAAAATGCTTTCCAATGAAGAACTAAGTACATGACATGCATCTACAGCCATGAGGCATTTTATCAAATACTTGGCATGCAAATTCTGAAGCTGATTATAATGTGGATGGATAGCATAATAACAACTATTTTGAACAACTCCTTATTACTTCTTCAATGCAAATATTTTTTCTAATACAATGATGATTTCTATTCAGCCAAGACTCTTGGCAAGTTACATAAATATCACATATGCTAATTGCTGATAATGAATGCCACCTACAGCTGTAACCAAAAACTTCAATGTGCAATGATATTATAATGAATAATGAAGGGAACCTGATTGGAATTGTGACACCTATAGCTGAAGATGATGAAGCATCCAACAACACACAAAACGATGCCTTCTTGAAGCCAATTCGAACTCCTGACCAGACGTCCCTGAAGCTGAGATGTTTGCAGATATAAATTTTCCTTAAGCTCCAAATTGCCTTCCAAATGGTCGTCCCTCTTCCTAGAACCAAGCGCCACCTTCCTTGAGTGAAATCGAATTTTTATGTGTGTTCCTCTTGCAAAATCGTGGCTCTTTGTATGCAGATCGAACCTCTGTTTGCTGATGATTAAAAACCAGAATCTTCACAAATCCAATTCTCCTCTAAAGCATCCAAATTGAGAAGAATTATGTCCATACAAATAACTCCTATATTGCTCCAATCGAATTACATCCAAAATTGGCCAAAGGCCACAAATTTTACCCAATGAAGTGACTGAAGTATCACCTCCAAACCTGCAACCCTTCAAGAGGTATTTCACTCCCTCAATTATACAATCAATGGGAGTTATCGTTCCCAAAGATCAATTGATTATCTGCAGACCACTTGGCTCCACAAATGCTCAAGAAGAAATCACCAACCATCAACATCAAATCTGGATGATGAAGAATGAAACCTCAATGTCTATTTATGCCTTTCTTCTAGAGGTCAGCCTCAATGAAATAATATTATTTTTTAGACTTCTAGAAGATTCCAATATATTTTAATTATTTGCACTTTATAAAATATAAAAATATAATATAATTAATAAAGTGCATCTCAACATCAAATTATAACATAAGGTTTCCATAAATAGAAATACTAATAATATCCAATGGAAAACCTTACTCCAAATCAAACACTGAGCCAAATAATCACCAAATGACTGCCAGATGACTCTCTTACCAAGCCTCATTAGCCTACGAGAGCCATAAGTAGGCTAATCTTGCCAAAATTCAATGTCAACTAGAAGGGGACATTACAATATAGGAGATTTGATGATTGCATATGCTAAAAACTCAAGGTTTGGCACTTATGTTTTTGTGTCATACATTCTTTTACATATTCTTTAATATGATTCTTCTTCCATAACCCAAATAAAATCAATTCATCCTCAGTCTTGACAGCTTCTTGTTGCAGTTTCTCAAGATCACAGACTTTAT
>VDFB02377473.1:0-47691 GCA_007258455.2 Sequoia sempervirens
AAACACCATTCATAATAAACCGATCGTCATCATCAACCTTTGGTGAAACATTTAAAAACAAGTCTAGCAGGTTAAAAGTAAAACTCAAAAGCGTCAAGTCTCAAGTCTTAGTCAGTACGTAAACAAGTGGATCAGGTCTTTGTGTCGATAGTCCATCATCCAAACAATCCCATATCAATCATCTGATAACATCATGTCCTAGGATGTATCCTTCCTACAAGGGGCATTATTTATCAGAAAGAACACTTTGGATAAACGAAATGACGTGCCACCATCCACTAACATGTCCTAGGATGTATCCTTCCTACAATGGTCATTATCTTTTGGCAATAAGTTTCGGTTCTTATCCTTAAAAAACACATTCCCTTTTGGTTAGCGGTATTGAAGAACATCAACTTGTTTGTGTGTTTTATCTTTTTCTTTTGACTTATCTTATTGCGCTCAGTCCAAGGACCTCTCGATGATATTTTCGAACGAAGGATTTAGAGAGATAGGAATGGGGCAACGATCATTATCCTTTTGTCTGCGGTGCTTGTTGGACGTTCTTGTAAAATAACTTGGTGAATACTTTCTTTGTTAGATATGTATAGAGGATTTTTTGGATGGCTTGTTGACTATTGCATTGATTGGTTATACCTTTCCGTGTTTTGTCCCAGGTATTTAAAACTTCTAAAGTGCATCCTAGCAAGTTTCAGATGTCAGGGTGTAAACAAGAATACTCCTATCTATTTGTCAAGTCAAAGTCCATCACACTAAGTAATAACGCAGCCATATCCCGGGTCCTTTATACCTTGATGCATCGTGCTTAGGCGCAGCATTTCAAACATAAAGTAAGTGACCCTTTAAAATCCCAATCCTTGATAAGCAAATCAACCGACATTTATCATCATCATTTCTCATCACTTCATCATCATCTCTCATAATGTTGCCATGGATCCTTCTTGTCATCATCTAATTTCTTCATTTTCGCACTAACATCATAGCATGAATAGTTAATCATCATCACCAATTCATCCATCATGCATCCATCATGCATCCATCATGCATTCATATCATCATCATAATATAGATTTGTTAGTCTAAGCATCTCATAAATCATCCATTGCATAATTACAACATATCACATCATCAATCTCATCATCATTTAAGTTGTTTAGGATAATATAGATTTGTTATTCTAAGCATCTTGAAATCATCTCATTTGCATCATTGTCCATAACCACCCATTTTGAACCTCTTATCGCGAGATCGACCCTCAAATCGAATCTTTTCGCTCGATCTCTCGAGGGGGCAATGTACCAGTGTACTTTCCGCTAGGGCATCCGAAAAATCATAATTTTTTTGAATTTTGATCGCGGCAAGTTATTCTTTGAACCAATGCAACAAGTACATTGCTTCAAAGAGGGGAAAAATGTAGACATGCAAAATTAGCATTATGCATTCATAAAGAAAATCAGGCTTCACGTGCATCCACTCATTTAATTAATCAGATTCACCATCATTCATTTATCAGGTAATTTCATTAATTCCCATCTCCTAAGGTCATTCATTCAAAATTAAATAAAACATTATCATCAACCTTTTAATAAATCAAACATCCATTTAAATCAAATCCTAAATCATATTCCATCATTTTCTGATTTAAATAAATCAAATATCTAAGTCAAAGAGGTCAAACTAACCTAATCATCATTAATTTAATCCAACCATGATTAAATGCTAATCTCACCCACTTTCATTCTCTAGATATCTCCACTTGCACAAATAAATCAATTTTATTGATTTATTAAAAACCCTCATTTTCCCTCAACATGACAAGTTTTGTCCTCCAACATTGCATTTATTGCTGTTTTTCTTGTCCCCCTCTCTAAATTTATTGCAAAATTTGACTAAATTTCATGTACCTCTTCCCAAATCTTGCACAACCATTGGCCTATCACCACTTTGACAAGTGTCCCTTCTCATTGTGGATCTTTATCCTCCACATTCACCATCTTGGCCAATCTATCATCAAGAAAATCTATAAAAGAAGGCCTTCATTCTCATTCATGGATCCAGAACTTTTATGCAAGGTTACTCTCTTGGTTTGAGAAATAATCTTGTTCTTCATCTCCATTGCACTTCATCATTTTAGCTATTGATTAAGGGTTGGGAAAGGGTCACTAGCACATGTGACACCAATCCACTATGGAATAGGTGATTGTTGTTGTTTTCATAATGTTTTTAGTTTCATTTGGTCATGTATTGCATTTGGAAACATCTACAAGGTATTTCATAGGAGTTATTTTGATAGATTTGTAAAGTACTAACCCATGTTTGGGATGTTAGTATTTGCAGATTTAAAAAGATGCTCACACTTTGTTTGTGAGAGATTACATTGCATATGTACATGGGTACCTAACATGGAGCCGAGATCCATCCTTGTGTCATTTGCATAATAGTACTCCCTAAGTTGTACTTAAGGGGTGTGTTGGAGTAAATAGGTGTTTTACCTATATCTAGGTCCTATTTACATGTTAGCATCCATAATCATAGCATGATATTTCTACCATTTCTCTCTTGTGGAAGTTATTATTGTCTTGCAAGTGATCTTGGGGTGTTGAGGAGTTCACCATAAATTCAAGTACATAAACACTTATTTACACCAATAAATGATCAGTGAGAAGTTGGATAAATTCAATTTAAATTTAAATTTTAAAAGTTCAAGATTAAGATCCACAATTATGTAAATGGCATGGTTAAAGGCTACACCCATGGGTTTAATCCAAGGTGATAAATGGGGGATCCTAGGGATTGTGATCAATATTTAGGGATGAGTGATAATGGGATATGAATAGAGTGACATTATAACACAATTTTACATTAGAATATACTACTTGTAGATTCATTGCATTAAGGTCACTCTATTTAAAATGGGCCCAAAACATAAGGGAAAAGGGCATGAGTATGAAAATTTCATTGTAACAATAGTATATGCTATATTAGACATTTACAATTCTATTGCAATACTTTGAATATAGAAAAAAGGATAATTAATTACAAAAATAAATTATAATATTATTTTCCAGTAATTAAAAATATAAATTTTCTACAAATAAATATATTAAAAAACTCTAGTTCTAAAAATAAAAATTAAATAATATTTTTTATTAACCCAACTTGTGGAAAAAGAGTCAATGTGGAACCCACAAGATAAATTTAATGGTTAACTTTGACTATCACATAAAATTTTCATGATGGTTACTCACTCAATATTTCCCTTTTGGTTAATGAAGGAAACATCATAAAGCTACATACCTATACTATATTCTAATAAATTAGTCTACTATAGAATCTAAATTGCCATGGTCGGTAAACCTTGGAAGGATGTTTGTTAGAGAGTCAAGTTCTTGTTGGACCCTACTTTAAAATCAATGGATTCACTCCTTAAAAAAATGGAAAGTGTGGCAAACCATCTCTTGGTAGTTAACTTGGTATGATTAGTCTCTT
The DNA here is from genome assembly GCA_007258455.2 of Sequoia sempervirens. Classification (NCBI taxonomy): domain Eukaryota; kingdom Viridiplantae; phylum Streptophyta; class Pinopsida; order Cupressales; family Cupressaceae; genus Sequoia; species Sequoia sempervirens. The sequence continues at coordinate 3,490 of VDFB02377473.1, forward strand.
AGACATGGTTTAAGTTTCTCCCTAGCCTCCATTTAGTGGAATAAATTGATACAAGCTTGTGGTATTCCTTTGGGTGTTGCCCCCAAAATTGAGGGTAAATGACTCTTCAAAAAGGATACCTAGATATTCAAAGATCTCTAGGACTGCCCTAATTTTTGTGGATGAAATGAAATCATCTCAAGCAAGAATTTAGTCTCAACCAAGCTAATCAATATAGGCTATAATAGAAGAGCCTTGTCCCACCCTCTCCCACTCTCAAACACAATATTTCTTGCTAATGTAACTTCTTGAGGGATTGCCATAGGCCCTAGGTTTGAATTATTAAATATTACTTCCCTCTCAATGCAATCTACAAAAGATTCTCCCCAAGTGCCCCATTACACATTGACTTATGAACAAATGGAAATATATATTTTTTTCCAAGTGAAAATAACCTAGCCTTTGATTATGGAAATCCAAGGTAGATGCCCAATCTTAACCAACCACCTAAAAGCTCCTCCATATCAATTTAGTGTGGGATCCAATCTTCACTCATCAAACCTCTTCTCACTTGTCCCCATTGCTCTAACCATGAGATTGTCAAGCACATCATTTGGACCCACTTGAATGTCTTGAAAAAGATCTGGAAAACTCTTAAGTTCTACCTCATAGCCCTATCATCTAACATCTATCCTTGGATGTTTTCTCTCTTGGGTTTTAGAGTATTTGGAAACATGGTTGTTGAATCTTGTAGACAACTTATTGTGACATTTATCTTCATGAAGTTCGAATTCAAAATTTATACTTTAGTTTGTCTCTTCAAATTTACAACCTTTCCAGAGTGTGAAAGAAAAAATGAAGGCTCAACATGATTTGGCTTAGAAAGTGAATATATTTCAAACTCAAACTCTAGACTCTATTCATGAAGACACAATGGACAAGAAGATCACTTATAATTCTTAAGAGGCAACCAAACAAATTAGCATCTCACACACCCCCACAATGAAGGAAAACCAATTGTGCAAACTTTCATAATCTCCAAATTATGCAAACAATCATCAATTGTGTGACTAACTCAATAGGCCATGAAGTTGAATGGCCAATTGTGATGAACTTGAGTTTTAACTTAGTTTACTATGATTGTACCCTCCTTTAGACAAGTTGTTCTTCCTTCTTTTTGGACGGGTTATCATAGTAGACTTTGTTTTTATAACTAATTTACATAATTATTTCTCTATGACATTGTTTATGAATATTATATTCCAACTCTATATTTCTTTATGCTAGTTCTAGGAATCACTATCACTTCTTATGATCAATTACATTATGTTGCTACACTTTATCTTCCAATTGTTTAGACTTTTCTATCAATCATTATGTTATGTTATGTTGTAATAGCACAACAACCAAACACATTGTGTTTAAGAACTATTTTAGACTACTATAAGCAACCCTCTAGTAAAATCTTTTTTATCTTTGCTATATTTTCTTGTTAAAATAACTTTTACATAATCTATTTATATACTACCTTTTGAACTATTATAAATTTTTATAATATAATTATTTCTCTATAATTATATTTAATACAATATAAAAATAATATTCTAAGAGAAATTTTGATTGTCTAAGTGAAATCTTCTTTCATGTGATAAACTCCATAAAATTTTGATTGTACTTGTAGTCAAAATGCACAAATTTGGCTATACAGCCAACAAATTAGGCTTGAAACCGGCGGTCAACAAAAAGTGAACAAAATGTTAATTACTTATTACGAAGAAAATATCAAGGATAGCCTAACCTATATTAAAAATCTCATTATCATCACTATTTTAATTACACCTGGCAAGACATCATGTTAAAAGAACAGGATAACTCGTGTTTATATCCTGGTCTCGAACCCTGGACGTCTCGAAACATATGTACAACGAGAATTTTGGTTTTTACTATATATGCACTTCCACAAAATATGGTGCATTCTTTCAAGCATAAAATCATTCTTTGGCAAAACATTCTTAATCCGAGTAAAATATTTTTTAATTGCTGAAGCTTAGCAGCTTATTTAACTCGTTCACCAAAGAATTAGGGAAGATTTATTACTGCTCACCGCAGATGATTTTTCCTTTTTCAATATCGGTGGAAATCTAATATTCTACAGCTGTCGTCCATGGAGGCTTCTCAACGAGCTTTGATCTGGCTGTTTCACGCATTTGTTTTGTAATTCTTGCATGAAAATCAGATTTACTTTATCAAGCTTTAAAGTCTCTGGAAAAAAAGCTTCACGTAACTGTAAATTCGGCTCCTGTGTCGATGTCTTGGGTTTTATGTTGTTCAATAGGGTTTGAATGATGAAACGGCGCAAGAATTAGAGAAACAAATTCATCTTGTCTTCCTTTATCGCTCGAGTCTTCTGGGAACCACTTTATTCCCTGATCAGAATTGGTCTTTCATTCTTTGCAATGGTATAGTGATCTGGATAAATTCAAGCCCCATTCATTTGTATTCTTCATTTTTTGATCAATCATTTTGCCGATCTGTAGGGTCTTAACTTGAAAAGAGCTTAGCAGCAGCGTCTTGACGATAAGTACGGTACTTGTATTTGAACTGTAATGAGAAGAACATTTATTACATTTTAAGAGGAAACATGGGACTATTTTCTGTAAAGGGCAGTGTAAACGTAGGGCCCATTGCCTGCACTCTTCCTATCCTTGTTCTTATTGCAGCAACATTAGGCGTATTTCTTGGATTTGTAGTTACACCCTGGTTAGGGTTGCCCCTGAGATCCACTATACAGAGCTACATTTGGGACGCTGGTTTTGAAGATTTTGGTAAGAATGCAAGGTTTACTCCAAATGTTGGCAATTTGACTGATAATTATGTAGCTGCTGCTAATTCACCTGGAAATATTGATAACAAAGTGGAACAATATGAAGAAGTTTCCATTCTATCTGCAGCTGAGCCAAATCAGAAAGAGCAGAACGACGGCGTAAAACAAGATGATCCTGTAAAGTCGTTTCCTCATGGGGACACTGTGTCTACACCAACAAATTTCAGTTCAAAACCCAGTGGTGAGCATTTTGAGTCAAATGTAACTCAGTTTGCTTCGAGATCTCCTGGGGATCGGGTAGATAAGTCTGAAAACGCAGATGAAATCTCTGCCAATGGTCATCAGACAGAACAAATAGCATTACCACCGTCCGCAATCACTGAGAGCGGCACTGCAAGATTTGTTCCTCCTGCTACAACTCGGGGTCAGTTTCTTTGCCTTTCTTGTTCCTTGAAGACTGAATTTGGTTGAAGATCCACCGTCTTTTCTAACTCTGATTTTGTTAATTCTCCTAAATGCGTACAAATTTCAAAATGTTAAGTAGGCATTCTGCCTTGTTTGCATAGCAAATTTGAATCTACACAAGATTTATATTATAATTTCTCCTTATAGGTTTCTAATGTTACAGAATTTGGAATTAGTTTCTCAAGTGAATCAATTGTAGACAGAGTATTGGACAAGTAACGGTGATAGTTGACAGATCAAGTTGGCAGGTGGGAATGATAAATAACTAACAAACAAACATCGCATGCTTGTTTAGTAAGGTACAATGATACGATGATCAACAAGCAACACACAAATTCTACCTAATTTCCCATGCTTTTTTAGTATGGTATAAATAAATTTAGTGATGCTGGGATTAGCAACTAAAACACAAACCTTACATAGATTTGTATGCTTCTCTTGTATGCTATAAACAATTTCAGTGTCAGCGTGATTGTGGTAACGAAGCCACCTTAGGCCTCCTTGTGAGAGTTGATCATGGTTTTGTAAAGATTCAACTTTTTTTCAGCTCAACTTGTGTGGTCAAGTTTCGCTATAATCGAGTTTCCTTTTTAAAAATATCATTTTCAAGATTGTGAGTTTTGTGCTTATTATATAATATATATGCTTGTTTTGCAAGTACACAAATATTTTTTAAACTACAAAAATTCAAGTAAATAGCAAGAATGTAGGCACCTGCAGAGCCAAGTAAAAGGTATGCACCTGCAAATCGGGAAATATACAAAATAAAATAATTGCTGTAAGACACCCAGCAGAATATGCACAACAACAGCAAAATATGGGATGTCTGGAACTCCAATTTATCTTAATCAATGAAGCAAGATACACCCAGTGATAGCTAATATAGATCCACAGATGATAACAATACAGGCACCCAGGAATACACTCAGATCAAATTAGGATACCAGTAGCGATCAACACTAATCTCAGACTTTATTCAAGCAACCAACAGATGCTAACAATGGAGATCCATGCTATGCAAACAATAGAGTGAACCAAGTATGCTAACAACAGATGCAACCTATCTCTGGATATCGATACTTATAGGTGTATGTATGGAATTGCAGCGATTAGTCAGTGAAGAAGATACACTATCGATATGATGCCAATGTAAAATGCCCCGTACTGATTATGCACAAACAGAAATTGGACCACAGGATATCTAACATTCGGATCAGTAACAAATTCACTTACAGATAACACAGGATTATGACTGAGGTTCCGAATTGGCAATGTATAATGATAGCTGATGTATGCCACACAGTACAGCGATGGAAGATGCCAGACAATAAGGGGAGTAATGATATAATGTGTACAATTGACAAATCCCATAGAGGAAATGCGGAATTCTCTGCCCAGGGTGGTCGGGATATCACTGGCTGATCATGCGCTAAGGAGCAGAGCTAAATATGAGTGAGGAGCCTGTAATAGGAGTTGGTGCAAACAGCCGGTGAGTCCGATCTGAATTGATTGCTGGCACCCTCTTAGTGGCGCCTTTCTTGCATTCAACTGCCTGCGACAGAAGCCTTTGTCGAGCCATTGCCAAAGCGCTATGAAGTAAACTCCTGGTAGTTAGAGCATGGGTTGCGTGAGTCTCCTGGATGCGAGGGGCGCTATAAACGCCTGGCACGAGCCAAAGGCTCTGCCGGTAAATCATCAACACACCCAAGCTTTCCCACGAGTGCTGTTGAATGATCCTGGCGGATACAATTGGAAGTCAGCCACGAATAACCTGGAGTAGCGAATAGCAGTATCATGGGAGCAAGGTAGGGATGTCGTCCTACCTTGTAATGAGTTGTGGAGGTTTTCGTCTCCAGTGCCACACCAAACGTGAATGTCCAAACCGTGATGAGAAACTCCAACAAAGCAATTAACATAAATATGTATCCATTGGCACCTTCCCAACTGGGTTGGCCAGAAATTAAAATTAAAATGTTATTATTTAATTATTTAAATTTATATTATTTATTATTATTTAAAAAATATTAATATTATTATTAATTTAATATTATTTTAAATATTTATTTAATTCAGATTAAGTGTTTAAAAACACTGTTTCTCTCCAATTTGAAAATAGGTCTCAATCAGGGACGGGGACATGACATTTTCCTTCATAATAGTTTTGATACACGAGATGGAGGATGAAACTCTAGTCGTTGCAAGAGAAAGGCTCAAATCATACGTTCTCATTAACTCTTATTCTGCATCTCATCAAGAATTGGCCTGTTTTAAATCATATGCATCCAATATGACTCTGAAGAATCTAGGATTGCAAATTAATTATAACTTGACATTGCAAATCTGAGCTTTTTAATAAAGCAGTTTTTAACATTACATAATATAATATGTTGTGTCAAGGTACACAGCCCTTCTCTTCAGGAGCCTTTTTCTTCCAAAGCTAGAGGACTCCACCATATGGATGCACACAGGAAAATGCTAAAAACAGGTTGAAATCAAGTTAAGTTTTAGGGCCACAATATACACCAAAAATGCCTACTAGATTGGTTCAGAAGGTACATAATTGTCCTTCCAAAACTAAAAGAAGTTTTCAGTTTGTTGAAGTTCCACCATCTGGAATCTTGAAAATTTATAGTCTGGAAATGTGTGAACTTGGTATGAAGAATGCTCTTGCAAGTTAAGATATGATTCATATGAATTGATATTGGGTTTGGAAGCTAGGCCTTGAGCTTGCTATAATTTTTGCAAATTGAAAGCATGTATGAAATCAATAAATCATTAGAAGATTATCGAGGGGAAGTCGCAAATTCTGACTTATCTGTTTACTAAGGCGACCCCCATGAGTAGAAAAATAGTTAGATTATCGAATTTGAGGCATGAGATGAAAAGGGGTTCTTAAATTTTTTTCCACCTCAGCCATTTACTGTGCTTGGATTTCCAGAATAAGCATGAAAGTGGCCCTACCATGCTATCTCTCCTTTATTATCTTCTTTCAATTTTTGGGCTTCCATCAACTTGGAAAACGCATTAAGTGATTCCAGCTATAGGAAAGCTCTAATTAAGAAGGGGAACCAACCAGATAGCCTAGGCAAGCATGACTGGGCCATTTTCCAAAGGGAGGTTAAAATGAGCTCGGAAGCATGGAAGTTCCAACTTGTGATTTGTTTTGTTAGTGTTGAGTTCTAATTAAGAAGGGAAACCAACCAGATACTTGTGATTTGATTTGTTAGCTCTAATTAAGAAGGGAAACCAACCAGATAGCCGAGGCAAGCATGACTAGGCCATTTTCCGAAGGGAGGTTAAAATGAGCTTGGAAGCATGGAAGTTCCAACTTGTGATTTGATTTGTTAGTGTTAAAGTTGAGTTCTAAGATTGAATTCTCCAAGAAATAGATTCTATAAATACCAATAGAATTATAATGTAATAGCAGATGAATTACTTTGTTTTATGCTTTTCTACATAAGCCATTACATGGCAGAGTTTGATACCCTCTTCTTTTATTACTTTTCCATAAGTTGACATTGGGTTTAGTTGATGCTTTAGATCCCCACATCTTCCCTCTCATGAGTTGTGAAATAGCTGTAGCTCCTTGATTAATAAGTCTTAAACTGCAAATACAGTTTATTTTCTTTAGCCTTGAAAAACCACTTTAGGCTGTCTTCCTCATTGTTCCACAGAGTTACAAAGCTCCAAAGAAAACAAAAATTTGTTCTCAAATCTTTAGAGACATTGATAATCTGGTCCACACTTCCAGATCCCTCTCCCAGTATATGGGGCCTCCCTTACTGATCCAGTATTCTCTCACTTTGTTACCCAGATGGTCAAAGCAGGCTAGAGCTATAATTAGAGCTGCCTTTGACACAAGTGCTTAGTTCTTTATCCATGAATCTTCCCAAAAATTTGCTTTCTCCCCATTTTCTCTATGTTCATGAGCACTGCTTTTTAAAATGAATGACCTACTGCAACAGATATATAATACATTAAATAGCTAAAGCTGTTGGGATTAATCATAAATGTTTGTGGTGATTATCCTCGAGTTCCATACTGATGCTAATGAAAAAGGATTTACATTTTCCTTAATTGACTTTTTGTCCTTTTGTATCTTCAATATAACTGTAGAATTTTCTTGATCTACTTGACGCTTGAAACCTGGGAATGACTATCAAGATTTAAATCAGAGTTGTCCACAAATTGTTAGTATGTTAAAGGGTCATGATTTTATGATATCTTTACACCTTTTAGGCATTTTTTATCTATTATATTAGTCTTAAGCAATCTCCTAGTATCTCTGTCATAACAAAGCCTATATAGGCAAGAGGACAATTCTCCTTGTATCCGATCTCATGTGGAATTAAAAAACCCCATGGGAGAATCAGACACGATTACTAAGATTTTTAGGCTAAAAATAATTCTCTTATTGAAAAAAATGGTATGGTAATTCTTATAACTGCAAGAAGTTTCAAGAAAAGTTGAAAACCCAACATACCTTGTCATAGAATTTGTTGATTTTCAACTTGAAATTGAATGGACTGAATGAGGTCAGGAATAATAGTAACCCATGCAGGATTTTCTTGCCTTTCATGAATCGGTCTCATAAGATGGTGGTATGCACCCCTCCCCATTTTGACCTACTTCCTTTTCTTTGGTGTTTCCCTATTGCTGGTGTGTGGTTGATTGATCTCAATGCTATAAGCTTTTTAGTGGTGCCTATTTTGTAGCCTGTGCATGTCTACTTCATTTGTAGTTTAGTTGCATGCAATACTTGATAATATGTGGTGTATAGCTAATATTGTAAAAATAAAGAAAAGATGATGTGTAACTATTTTGCATGAAGGACACATAACTTCTCTTGGATAGCATGGCACTTATAATGGGATTAAACTTTAAAGCAATACATATAGCCTATGTCATCCTTGTCAATGTGCCTAGTAGTGGCCTTTAAAATCAGCATGATTGTAATGAATAAGGAGGCTAGGGAATGGGATTGCCAAATCTGGGATATACACTGTTAAAGAAGGAGCCAAGTTCCTTTAGGTGGAAAAATTTAAAGATCTGGAGCTTCCTAGGAACAACATCTGGACTCATTAGCCACTCCAAGAGTAAAACCCATCACCTGGCTTGTCTGGCATTCCAAAATCCTAATAAGTGATAACTTGGTCAAAAGAGTCATTTGTGGGGCAGATTGGTGCTGCAGATGCTGGCAGGAAGATGAAACTGTTGAGCACCTATTATGGATTTTCCCAGCAACACAAGAGGTGTGGGTATCAACAGCAGCGGAAATTTCAGTGAAGCTTGAAGGAGCTTTGTCCAAGGACAAGATTTATAATAGTTGGAAGAGTCTCTATTCTCACTCCATCAGGGAAAAAAGAACAATAATATCCTGCCAATGTATACTTTTTGGTATATCTGGAAAGATATGAATGCACACATATTTGAAGACAACGGGGAAAGAAACCAAGCACTTGTTGCCAAAATCACCCACAGCATTGTAGAGATTGTCAAAGTTCTCTTCATCAGTCAGCAGTTGGCTAATGTTTTGAAGATTGAAGAAATTGTCTTCTTAAAAAGTTGGAATCTTGAGTACAAATTTTCAGAGCCTCATGCCAAGCAAGTTCCTGTTGGCAAAATGAAAATCCAATATCCAGCCTTATTTTTTGGTGGGACTTCAAAATCTAACCCTGTACAGGTTACAGCTGGCAGGGTTCTCAGGTATAGTGAAGCTGAACTGCTTCTCAGTTATTCTTGGAATCTTGGTCAGCAAAACAATAATGTTGTCGAGTTTACTTCATATCTGAAAGGACTTCAGCTTGCAGTGGCTGAAGGGGTTAAGAATCTCTCTGTATATGGAGATTTGAACCTGGCAATCCAAGCTGTGCAGGACAGAGCACAAGTAATCTCAAATCTACTCAAAATCCTTGTGCTGAAATTATTCAGTTGACTAAATCTTTTTAAAGTATCTCCTTCTATTACATTTCCAAGTGCACAAAACTCAGAAGCAGACTATTTAGGCAAGAATGGGGTTGGGCTTCCTGTGTTATAGTGTATAGATACTATAGATTGACTTTGTGTTAAGAGGAAAGAATCTGGATGAGTGAATATGTGGATGTTTGGAAGAGCAAACCGGATTATGTTTCTCCATGTTGTGTTTGTTTCTCTGACTCTGCCTGCACTTCAGTTTTTGCAGATTTTTATTGTTGTTTTGGCCTCTTCTTCAGGACTATTCAGTCATTTTTGCCATCTACCTGTTAAGGGTCAGCTTTGGCCTTTGTAAAACTCTGATATGATGATCTAATATGAAGAATCCATTTTGAAAAAAAAAGGAGGCTAGGCCATGCTAGTTGCTAGTTAGTTATTGATAGTAGTTGCTGGTTAGGTTTTGTTTGTATGAGTTTGCATATTGTATGACAATAACTTTGGCAATTACTTTTAATATTGTATGAGAATAACTTCTAAATCGTTTTACACAGAGAAATAGGTTGGAAGCCAACTAAGTAGTTGTAATGCTTGTTTTAAGGATTTCAACAATTAAAGCGTCATTTATCTCAAAGATCTTCTTGATTTTTTTCATTCTTCATCTGCTTCTGTTTGGGCATCCAAAATCTCTAAAAAGTGTTGGGAAAAGATCATAGGGAAACTGTTTGGGCATGGAGGTTTATTGCCTTTCAGCATTTAAAAGGGAGTGTCTGACTGCTGCTTGAGAGGCTGAGGCATACTTTATCTATTGTAAATGTATCCGATAATTTTGAGGATATAGCTGAGCAAAGTGTTTGGTTGCCTTCTGCTGATCTCTGTCTGCTCTCAAGAATGATCCTAGAGGGTTTCTTGAGCTATCTAATTCTATTCCAAACTTGTAATGGCTGATGAAATAGTTTTGTGTTCCCATCTCCTATTAGTATTCTAACTACATCAATCTAGATTCTCACCTCCAGAAAGTTTCTTCCTTCCTATAGATATCTTCAGCACTCTTCATGATTGTATCCTTGACAAAATTTCCTTCTTCAATACCTTACTTCTGATTCTCTGAAGGTGATCTCAAGTTTTTATATTTTTCTTAAGAATGATCTTGAGTCTTGCTTTAATTATTTGCAATTCTTGAACTAGAGTACACATCATCAAACATTAATTTTGAATTCTTGCCTTCCACTATGCTTCAGTCTTTTTTTCCAGATCTGGGTGCAGCACCCCCTTTCTCAAACCCAAAGGGACTCCTCCTTGGGTAGTAAGTTCTTATCAATTGTTAGATAAATGGGCCAATGGTCCAAAGTCCAAACATCCTTCCTGCAAGAATTCTGACTTTAGCATTAAATTTTGATGGTAGCCAGTTCAAGAGTTCTAAAAATCAATCAAGGCACTTTACAGTAGAACTCTTCACCTCTTATTGCTCCAGGTATTGTTAGCATAAGCTAGATTAATGCCCCAAATATTCAAATGGAACACTACTTTGCTCCTTTGATTCTAACTCTTGTCTATGTTAGTGGGTTATGCAGGAATCCTGGCCGAACCCAAATCAATCTGGACTGGGTTTTGATTTTGGTTTGGGACTAGCCTGGATTTGTCCAGGGTCCTGCCCTGGGCCTCTGGATTCAGCCTGGGTATGCCAGGACCTTGGGAACCCAGGGAGAATTCGCATGGGAACCCCCCAAAAAAAACAAGTTTAATGAAAAAGGCAAAAACAAAAACCTTAACTCTAATGAGTAGCTTTCCTTAACCTTGAGGATGAAGGGCATGAGACTGCTACATAACATCATTTGCAGGATGCAGCTAGTGGGAGTGGCGCCATCTCTGCTTGTCCTTCCAAGGAACCAGCTGATAGCATTGATGCTCTTAACGAAGAGCAATTCAATGATATTTTTTATTGATTTTACAAGTACAGATGGCACATATAAATTATTTTGATTTATCTTTAACCTTTGTTAATTGACATTGAATGGTCAAATCCAGCAATACTGAACTTGGGGAAAAAAATTGGCAAACCAAGGAACCTGTAGCAACTGGCAACATAGAAGTTTCTCTTATTTTGGATGTGTTAAATAGCTGAAAAGTGGTTCTTCCTTCTGGTTATTTTTAGAATGTAACTGTGAAACAAAGATTTGAGTGTAAATCAATTTTGGAAATGTTCAACTCTAGCTAAATTGTGGGGATGTAAGTTTGGGGTTAAGGTATTTCTCTTTTCTAAGTCATTGTTATCAACACTTTTTTTTATTATTCTTAGTGTGCCATTTTAATTCCACGTGTATGTCTCCTTCAAAGAGGGGACATTTCTGCGGCGTCCCCCTGATTTGGAGACTTTATGGAAACATAGGGGCATCTTGGGGACCCTTAGGGGACTTGTCAATGTCCCTCAAATGCATCAATAACTCCTGGCTGCCCCCTGCATCAAATAGCTGAAAGAATGATTTTTTTTAAAGAAAATCGGGCATTTTAAAATATATTCATGCCACTAACCCTAACCCTAATGGTTTATGGATCCCACTCACACCCTAAGCACTCACAAAAAAACAATAAATTAAGATCCTAGCCTCACTCCAAATCAATATCAAGTTTCAACAGCATTGAGCAAGGCTGCAAGTTGCAGCAACAAGCTGCAAGAGTGAGAGCAACAAGGACTTCGTGTTGCAAAAGACATATTGATAAAATTGTGAAAATGGCGGGTCCTATGAGGGTTTGTGTGATTTTGAAGGATATAATTTGGGCTTGGTGGTAGGGGCTCCAACCCTCGATCTTGTTGGGGGCACTGCTCCTAGGCCCTCACGAGGGGTGCTTCCTCGTGAACTTGCTAGGGGCTTTGCACCCAAACCCTTGCCGTCCCCAAATCTAGTCCCTTGATCCCCGCGTTCCCTCGTTGTGAGACTTTGTGGAACATAGGTTAATATTTGAGGCTATCCTAAAATGAAAAGGTTGATGCAAGATTTTTGGAGGTTAGTTTGAACTTTTCTCATTGAAATCATAGAAGAAAAATATTGGAAAAAATCATGATTAATTGTGAGTAATAGCAAATTGTTGGGTTTCACAATTTTTAGGGGAAAAAGTATTGATTTTAGAATAAATTGTAGCCAACAAAATTTGACTAACTTTTTCCTAAATAGTCATGACTAAGTCGCAATAAGATTATCTAAATTGCATCTAATTGTGAGTTATCTTGTTTTTTGATTGATTTTGATTTGATCCATGATTTTTTTGGGATAGGGTTTTATTGTATAATGCTCTAGCCTTGACTGTTGGTGGGGGGATATTGGTTTTGCACCTTACATGCCTAGTGAATTTAGTAGGTTCAATGGAGAGCATGTCTCGTGTATTAGAAACAATATCAATCTACAAAAGGAAATGCTATTGTATGGGAAGGAGGAGAGGCCCCATAGGTTTAAACATAGCAGCAAAAATCGTTAGGGGAAAAAATTGGCAAACGAAAAGTATAAAGATTTTTTGAAAAAATCAGGAAAATAATGGGATTTAAAAAAATGAAAAAAATGTAGAAAAAGAGACAAAAGCTACTTGTTTTTGAAATTTAAAGGCAATTATCACTATAATTAATAATTATGTCATATTGGTTTCCTAGCCATCACTGTTTTCATTTTCTAACTGCCATAACCAACAACGTAGTCGATCAGTAAAAATATAAATAGATTGATAATAGTTTTTTGTAGCTAGAGCCAATGTAACAAGGTTCAAATTCTTGTTCATGTTGAGCAACAATAAAATTCGAATGAGGTTTGGCAAGGTGAAAAAAAATGATAAAAACTTCATGATTAAATTTGCCTTATTTAAATTTGATTTTAAAAAAATATAAGTAGTAAATTTAAAAGTTTAATTTAAATTTTATATTTGTTAATTTTTATTTATAGTAAATTAAAATTATTAAAAAAATTAAATAACTTATAATAAATTAAAAATATTAATAACTTTAAAATTTAATTTAAATAATTAAATTTGTTAATATTAAAATAAATCAATACTATATTTCTTAAATTTAATTTAAATATTTGAAGTTTTTAAATTTTGTATGTTAATAATTTAAAAATAAATTGAATATTTTAAAAATTAAATTTTAATTTATTTAATGTTGATTTTTTTAAATTTAATAATTTATAAAAAAATATTAAATTTAAATATTGTAAATGTTAATATTTTTAATAAAAATTTAATATAAGTAAAATAATACCCTCAAGTTTCAACGAATGCCCTTGGGAATCATGCTATTGGTCGTTCTTTATATATGTAATTATGCTCACTTTGGCACCCAACCCAATCTTAAAAAACGCTTCAATGGAAGATATGTATATGGCCACACATTCAAGGGCGTTATCTTTTTACATCTAGAAGACCATGTCGCCAACCCGACCTGAAGTTGTCTTAATGCCCTTATAAACTCTATTATTAAAAATGTTAAATACATGTATAAAATTCTATAAAAGATTAAAAGGAAAGGAAAAAAAATGTAAACAAAAAAATTAAAAAGAAAAACCCTAGGGAATTTGTGCCACTCTCTTGCCCTATCTTGACTACCTTCTCCCATTGAACTGTGTAGCCCTACTTGCACAACTTTAGGTCGATAAATCGTGTGGCCCTACTTGCAATAGTTGCCAAATTTTGAATTTCACGAGCCGAATATTGTGAAAATTGTGTAGGTAAATCACATAGCTAAGCTTGGAGTTTTTTTTGCAATTTTTCACCCATTTAAATGCATTTACACACCAAAAAACATGTTGAAAAATGCAGGTCAACAATTTTAAAAAATGCATTTTTTGGGGGGTTAAAATCGACAAACCTGCTGATTTGCGATTTTTAGGATTAATCGCAATTTTTTTGTGATTTTTGCTTCTATGGGTTTAAATAGGGATGGAAAACCTAGATTGTGCATAGAGGTGATGGCTTAGTTCACATTGATTCACACTAGATCATATGTTTTTAGTGAGATCTTTGATCTAGGGAATGCATAATCATATCCTCCTTCACAACTCTTGCCACTTTGTTTAGTGTATATATATATATATAGATTCGACACTAGTCAAGACCCCATTTGTGAGGTCCTAATTACATGGCCTCTTTAACCTTCGGCCAAATGAACTACCCTTGCTCATGTAGCGGTTGAAGTCGGGGATTCAAACTTGAAATTAATGTATAGTTATTATTTATCAATAATAGATATATATTTTTTGATACGTAAAAGGATTTATATTAAATTTTCCAAAAAGATACAAACGTCTCTGTAAATGAATACAAATCTAATGGCAAGAAGGGAGATTTAGTTTTCTACCAGGTTTTCAGATTCAGAACTCTACAAAACTTAGACACAGATTTTCGACTTCCAAAGAGACACAGAATTTCAACTTCCAGATTTATTAAATTTTTAATGTGCTGAATGCAGAACATTATCAGATTTCTATGTCTGCATATCATTGAAGGATTCGCTAAATATATGTTTAGGAAATCAGGCCTCTAAGAGACACGTCTCATGAGAGGACGTGTCTCCAAGAGTGGAGACACGTCCACTCATGGGACGTGCTCTTTAGAGTCCGTGTTAACACATAGTTAACAATGCGTTTAGCATAACACATATTTACTGACCAGCGAATAACACTATAAATATCGATTTAGAATACAAATATGATTCGCATTTTATACTCATAGATTTGAATGATATGATGTTCAGAAATAGCGATAAAATCAATCAGATAAGAAATACGATGGTGCTTGCAGCAATCATTTTTCCAGATCTGACCGACGCTATCTTTCAATAACACTCCCTCTTAGCTAGGGAAGATGTATCAAATCGAATAACTAGAGATATCACCTAAACACGTGATATCTAAGACATAATATGATTTCTCAATATTGTCAAGTCACATGACATTCTTCATATCATATCTTATTATGGTATGTGCACTGACATCAAGTCACATGATGTCTACCATAATTCATGGCATATCCATGGATATAAATATCCACCATGATTATCTCTTAATGATCATAATGATCTACAAATGATATCAAGTCCCATGATATCAATAAGAGACACTATCATGACATGTCCATAATATCAAGTCACATGATATCTACCATGATAGTTTGATCATTGTAGAGTCGTCACTTTACAATGTCAATTACAAGTGTACATTATTAGAAAGATCGTCACCTTTCAATAATGCATACAAGAAAAGTAGGCCCATAAAGTCATGGAGTCACACACATGACAAAAGAGTTTACACATTAAACATCTTTATATATATTAGTACAATTTATAAACAATTTGTATTTCAAACATAAATAACAAATTACATTTCAACCATACCAAGTTTCTTCCTGAAGTGCTCCAACTTGATTCGGGAGAGAGGCTTGGTGAGAATGTCCGCAGTTTGATCATTTGTACTAATATACTCCAACTGAATTACTTTCTTTTCCACCATATCTCTTACATAATGATAGGGGATCTCAATGTGCTTCGATCTATCATGAAAGACAGGATTTACAAAGAGTTTGATGCAACTTTGATTGTCACAATGAATAATTGTTGGATCCAAGGGCTCACCAAAGAGTCCCACAAGCAATTTACGAAGCCAAACTGCTTCTCTTGCTCCCATTGAGGCTGCAATGTATTCAGCTTTTGTTGAGCTCTGTGCAACTGAAGATTGTTTTCTGCAAATCTAGGAGATCATAGCCGATCCTAAACTGAAGCAACATCCTGATGTGCTTTTTCGATCGGTTACATTTCCAGCCCAATCTGAATCAGAGTACCCATGAAGATCTAATTGAACATTTTTGTAAAGAAGACCATATCCAATAGTGCCTTGAAGATATCTCAAAATATGTTTCACAGCCATTAAGTGAATTTCCTTTGGCTCACACATGAACTGGCTGAGAACATTCACTGCATAGCAAATATCAGGTTTGGTGTTAACCAAATACATCAAGGATCCAATCATTTGTCTGTAAAGGGTTGGATCTGCACACTTGGATTCTACTGCTGCTTCTTTTAATTTGTGAAGGTTGGTTTCCATAGGTGTAGACATCGGTCTACAATCCAACATTCCAAATCTTTTCAGAATGTCTATAGTATACTTCCCTTGGTTTAGTATAATGCCTTCTGATTTCTGCCATACTTCTAAACCTAGGAAGTAGTGTAGGATACCCAAGTCTTTCATGTCAAATTCAGAGATTAGATCCTGCTTTCCTTGAGCAATGAGGTGATCCTCTCCTGTTATTAGCAAATCATCAACATATAAAATAATTATTAGCATATCACCTTTGATTACCTTGAAGTAGAGATTGGAGTCGGCCTCATTCTTGGAAAATCCTAATCCCAAGAGATAGCTGTCAATTCTTTCATACCAGACCCTGGGAGCCTGTTTAAGTCCATAAAGAGCTTTCTTCAGTCTGCATACATGTGAGTCAGGTTTATATATCACAAAACCTTCAGGCTGTTCCAGATAGACTTCCTCTTCAATGGTTCCATTTAGAAAGGTAGTTTTCACATCCATTTGATGGATCTTCCAACCTTTAGCTGCTGCAATGGCTATCACTGCTCTCACTGATGTGTAACGGGCAACAGGTGCAAATGTTTCTTCGTAATCAATGCCTTCCTTTTGAGAAAAACCTCTTGCCACAAAACGTGCTTTATATTTTTCTATACTGCCATCAGCAGCATGCTTGATTTTAAAGAGCCATTTGGAAGAGACAACAGATTTCCCTTTTGGTCTAGGCACTACATCCCATACATCATTCTTTAGAATGGACTGATATTCCTCCGTCATTGCATCTTTCCATGCTTGATGTTGAAGGGCTTCTGAAACACTGTCAGGTTCTGAGTTTAAGATGTTGTTTATTAGAGCAACATAGCCAGAGAAACGTTTGGGTCTTTTACTCTCCCTGAACGTTCCTTTGGGTGCTGCATGAACCTCAGCTTCTTTGAGCATCTTCCTGGCCCAAAGTGGTCTCTTATTATCATTTGGATTCTCACTTGATGGAAGTTCAAGTGACATTTCCTCAGAATGCTTCCTCTGAATTTCAGAATCAGGTTCCACCTCAGGTACTCTAGGAGAAAGGGTTTCTAACTCAGAGGAGCTTCTTGCCCTTTTGAATGCAATGTCTTCTTCAAAGATGACATCTCGACTCAACTCAATTTGATTCTGCCCGGGAATGTAAATCTTGTATGCTTTGGAATTTTCACTATAACCCATAAACACCCCCTTCTTTCCGGAAGGTTCTAGTTTGGATCTCTTCTCTTTAGGTACATGAATATAGACAGGACAGCCAAAGATCCTAAAATGACTGATGTCAGGTTTCACACCGGTAAAGGCTTCTTCAGGAGTTTTGTTATCAAGATGTGAATGAGGACATCTATTTTGAATATAGACAGCAGTCCTAGATGCTTCTGCCCAGAAAGAAGTATCAATGTTTTGGTCAAGTAGCATTGCTTTAGCAGCTTCTACAATGGTTCTATTTTTCCTTTCAGCAACCCCATTTTGCTGAGGATTGTAGGCAACTGTGAACTCCCTCTTAATTCCAGCTTCTAGGCAAAATTCCTTAAAATTCTCAGAGATGTATTCTTTCCCATTGTCTGTTCTTAAGATTTTTATTTTCTTTCCGGAGAAATTTTCAGAGAGGGCTTTGAACTCTTTGAACCTTTTGAGGATTTCTAATGATTCTTTACACTTAAGGAAATAGATCCAGGTTTTCCTAGAGAAGTCATCTACAAATATGACATAGTAAAGAAATCCTGCTTTAGAGGGTACAGACATGGGTCCACATAAGTCTGAGTGAACCAATTCTAACACATTAAGAGTTTTGCTCAAACTAGAGGGAAAGGATCCCTTTGAATTCTTCCCTAAGGCACAACCTTTGCAAGTTCCTTCATGAGATGGTTTTAACTTAGGTAAGCCTGTTACAAGTTTTTCCACAGAAGGTAGGGCACGGAAATGAAGGTGACCTAATCTTCTATGCCAAATCTCATTTGAATCAAAGGTGTCAAGGGTAAGGGCTTGATTAACTTCAGTGCATAGTTTATAAAGGTACCCTTGTCTTACACCTATGGTGAGGGCTTTCTTGATAGATGAGTTTTTAGGCCAAGCAAGAACTTTTCCATCTATAAAGGTAACTCTATAACCATTGTCTTCAAGGGCAGAGATGGATATAAGATTCCTCTTTATTCCAGGTACAAACAAGACTTCAGAGAGTTGAAGAGAAAGCCCAGATTTCAACTTGATAGAACAAGTTCCAACCCCTCTTACAGGGTGTGCTGAATCATCCCCGATGGTTACTTCTTCATCAAACCTTTCGGTCAAAGTATCTAAGTGTTCTCTGAATCCTGTGATATGTCTAGAAGCACCACTGTCAATCACCCAGTTGAGAGTGAGTTCGGATACTTGACTAGAAAGGGCTGAATGGAACACAAAGTTCTCAGGTTCATGATCTGAATTTGACTTTCCTACTTTAGCAAAGGAAGTTTGTTGTTTAGTCCTATCAGGGCACTTCAATGCATAGTGACCATATTGATCACATCTAAAGCATTGTACTTGAGAAATATCTTTCTTCTTATGAGGACCCTTTCCATTGGAATTTCTCTTTCTTTTGGAAGACCCTTTCTTGAAGGATTTTTTCTTACTCTGTTTATTAGATGTTGAGTTGAGTGCAAGAATGTCTTCATCTATTTTCTTTTGTTTATTCTCTTTAGAAGAGAGTCTGGATTCTTCTTGAAGACAGTCAGATCTTAGCCTATCAAACTTAGGGAGTTTAGATCTTGCACTTATACCTTGAACAAAAGACTCCCAAGAGTTTGGAAGACCTCCTAGAGCAATTAGGGCTAACTCTTTGCTGTCAATCTGATATCCAATGGTGGACAATTGATCTCTCAGTTCAGTAATCCTCATGAAGTATGCATTAATGGACTCTCCTTTGATTATCTGAACATTGTTGATTTGCCTTTTCAACGCAAGAGTCCTACAGGTGTTGTTGATCTCATAGGTACTCTCAAGAGATTTGAACATGAGGTAGGCAGATTCATGTTTAGCTAGGATAGGCACTATGTGATCCCTAACTGCATCTACAAGTATTTTCATAGCCTTTTCATTGTTTTCTACCCATTGAGTTCTCTCAGGTTCAGACTTGGGTTGTTCCAAATTTTCTCTTACAAGTGAGTCTACCTTATGTTCCTTAAGGATCATCATGATTCTAAATTTCCATGATGTGAAATTTTCTGCTCCTGCAAGGCGATCTTCAAATCTGATCACGCTTGACATTGTGAAGAATGTGATTGAATTCGATTTTAGAAAATGCGAATTTCCAGGAGCAAACTGATATTAGATTTGTAAGGGAATTGCACAACTTGGCTCTGATACCATGTAAATGAATACAAATCTAATGGCAAGAAGGGAGATTTAGTTTTCTACCAGGTTTTCAGATCAGAACTCTACAAAACTCAGACACAGATTTTCGACTTCCAGAGAGACACAGAATTTCGACTTCCAGATTTATTAAATTTTAATGTGCTGAATGCAGAACATTATCAGATTTCTATGTCTGCATATCATTGAAGGATTCGCTAAATATATGTTTAGGAAATCAGGCCTCTAAGAGACACGTCTCATGAGAGGACGTGTCTCCAAGAGTGGAGACACGTCCACTCATGGGACGTGCTCTTTAGAGTCCGTGTTAACACATAGTTAACAATGCGTTTAGCATAACACATATTTACTGACCAGCGAATAACACTATAAATATCAATTTAGAATACAAATATGATTCGCATTTTATACTCATAGATTTGAATGATATGATGTTCAGAAATAGCGATAAAATCAATCAGATAAGAAATACGATGGTGCTTGCAGCAATCGTTTTTCCAGATCTGACCGACGCTATCTTTCAATAACAGTCTCCTATGCAGGTGGCGAATGCAAAAAACCTCTGCTAGTGAAATCGGCCAAAAACAAGCTTTTTCCCCCATATAGAATGCCACATTGGCCACATCGATTGCCATGGACTAACCTACTAACTAGAGCCGAGGTGACAATATCTATTAACATAGGAGATTATAGTAAGGCATACTATATCTATCAACTACCAACCAACGTATACCATATTTTCTGAACCACCCAACACAAAAACATAAACCAGAGATATACCTAGACATTTTAGGAAGACCCCACAGTGCCAAGGAAGCCATTAGCCAGTGCAAAGGATTTGAAGTCCGGGACCCATTTCTCCCCAAATGATAGTTGCAGTTGGAACACCCTCCGTAGATAATCAACACCAACCGCAACAATTTGTCTGTGCTCCACTAGGGCCATGCCCTTCAAATCCAAAATGGAAGGGTAGTATTTCACTACCTCCTCAAGCACATAGAATTGAGCCATGTCATTTGGCCGCAACACGCTCGTGCCAGAGATGGCGATGAGGAGAACCTCCTCCAGTCCGACCAAATAATCCACTAAGAAAAGCCTCTTTATTAGTGCTTTCGCATCCTTCTTTGCCATGCGAATATCAAGCAGGACAGCCAGGAAACTTGATGTGATTGTCATGTCAACCCGGAAGGATTCGACATTCTTGAGAAAACCTTTCCCCAAAATCATTTTGATAGCGGCCAAGATGAGAGGATTGTGTTTTTTAAGCAGACCCTTGAGGTGATGATCTGTGATGAGCTTGCGAAATGCCATTTGACGCATCGAGCTATCCAAGTGAATTGGTGTATCAGCTCCAATGGATGTTAATGTCTCAGAGGACATACGCACCACGAACTTCGAATGCTCCTCTATATTGCCTTGCAAAAACCAAAACTCACCAACAAATTTGATAATCCAAGTTCCAAATAAAGGAATGAAATCCCTATCGCCAATAATGAATATTAAGCTTGACAAGTGCCACGGCCAATACTTGTATTAATTGCTCTGCATGAGTGCCGTGCATGTTGCTAGCCTAAAAATGATGTAGAGTACCCAAATCACATATGGTAATCAATGTGCATTATCCCAAAGCAGGGTCGAAATGACAGTTTAGGTTGCCAAATTGTATCTTTCATATATTGCCCGACTTCCTAATAATGACGACAAGATTTCTCTGAGCTTCGATTCCGCTAGCACATCCACATGTCCGCTGAACTATCCATGCCCCCAAACACTGTGAGGTGGCATTGCCAACTATATCACCCAGAATCATGCCTATCACTCCTTAACCATGGATAATCGCAATTGGTCACCGACTCTCCACAACTCCTAATGTGGAGAGCCACCTGCCTTACCACCCACATTATTTATCAATAATATTAAATATATAATATATTACAAATATTTTTTAATATATTATATAATGTGTATAAAAATAAATATTATACATTATAATTTATTATTAGTTATATTAAAATATTAAAAATTATTAAATATTATGTGAGTTACCGTCCCCCATTGACTCCATATTTAGCTTATTGGTCCCCCATCTCTAAAACTTATCTTCCTGTTTCAACATTTTGTGGAACTATGGACTTATACTCATGTTTTAGTCATTTGCTTCAAGGAATTTTATTTTGTTTGGAAGCAGTAAAGGCATATTTCGCATTTGGAAGTGGCTAGGGCATATTTAGCTTGCATATGTCATGATCCCGAAATTGTAACACTAAGATATAAAGCATTGGAATGAGTAAATAAGATACATAACAAAATACATATTAAAATTATAAAAAGAAATATTAGTAATTTAATATTATTATAATTATAATTATCACAAGATAATGTTGTAAATATTAAAATATAAATAGTAACAATTTAAATATTATTATAACAATAATCATCATAATATAATACTATAAATATTAAAATATATATAAAACCAATATAAAAATAAATATATTTACAATTCAAAAAAAGTAAAATAAGAAATATATGATATAAAAATGATGATTAAGAACAGCCAACGGTTCATTTTTAACAGCAATGATTCACTTAGTATGACAGCAAGGATTAAAGGGAAAGCATCGATGATATCAATTGCTCAACAATTAAAGGCAGCGGTTCATTTTATGAAGACAACACTTTATTTATTAAGGCAGTGAATAAAAGAATGCAGCAATTATTATTGTATAAGGGTGCGATTAAAGAAGGGATGCTTTGGGGAATTAGAAAGAAGAAGAGAAACAGATCGGCCAGCAAGTAATAGAATTTCTGTTGCCTAAGCTATCTTGTAGTTACCGATTTGTAAGTTAATATATTTTTGTGGTAGGAACTATATGGGAATTTAATGTATTATTTAAATATAATCAAGGGTTTATGCATATTGTTATTTGTAACTTATGATAGTACCTTCATGATTCATTATGTATTGCTGATATGATTGTTTGCAAATATGAAGTTGATTATTTATTATGCACATATCTCTACCATGATGGGAGGAAGGAGAGTTACAAAAGGGGTACGGTGACGGGGCTCTCTTCTAGGTATGCCACCCAGGAGGGGGCAGGATGAG
Source organism: Sequoia sempervirens (assembly GCA_007258455.2). Lineage (NCBI taxonomy): Eukaryota > Viridiplantae > Streptophyta > Pinopsida > Cupressales > Cupressaceae > Sequoia > Sequoia sempervirens. Next base: position 26,201 of record VDFB02377473.1, read on the forward strand.
CCCACATGGGCCAAAGGGGTACTGTCTTTTAGTCCAAAGGGTTCTACCTTTGGACCTAGGAGAGTTGGGCTACCGGGACACCCTTTTGAAACCTCACTCCCCTATCATAGTATAGCAATATAAGGAGACCAATCATGAGGAAATGGGGAAAGATAGCAAGATGAGGGGATAACGGCAAAATTAGAATCCTCACTAGGTAGGCCACCTCATATGAATGGCATGGGCCACATGAGGCCAAAGGGGTACTGCCTTTTAGTCCAAAGGGTATTGCTTTTGGGCCTAGAGAGGTTAAGGACACCCCATCGAGTCACTCTCTTCCATGTTTTCCCATGGTTGAGCATCCCTAGGATAAGGCGATAATTGGATTAACGAATTTACTATGGATTTACTAATGTTTAACCATGATACTCTACTTGCTAAGTTATTATTGTAATTGATCTCTAACTTTTTTGCAGGGATTGAATCAAGCCAAGGTACTCTCTAAATCCATTTGTTTGCTTGGGAAATTGGTAATTTAGGTTAAAATTAGTATTATTAGGGACATTACAGCATACTACAACTTATCCTTAGATTGTGACTTAAACAATTGTGGCAATGCATTTTCCCTTGAACTTTGGCTTCTTCATTGTTCATAGTCTCTTCTCCATTTCGTTGTAGTCCTCAACAGTTTTTGCACAACATCTTTTCTCTAGTTTGTAGCATTCCTCAATGCTTTTTGCAATGTCTTCTTCCTTTCCTAGCATATTCCTAGCACTTTGTAGCGATATTTGTGTTCTTGGTTGGTGTCCTATACCTACTCACTTCCATGCAAGGTTTTTTCTGTGTCTTTTTGCTTCCTATAATTTTATATCTTTTTTTTGCAGAAAAGTGTCATGTATAGTAATATAATATATCCACAAAAAAAAGTAGTGACATTTTTTAATTGGAAGAAGGCCTTCATCAACAATGTCAAAGAAAAGTATCACTATTAAGCATACTAGCAAAGGGACACATCTTTGACCTCCTGGGATGTGTTTCAAGTATTGATACGTGTTTCATGTTTGGAGACGAGTACAAAGACATCTCCAATCACAAAAGACATCTTGGCCATGTCTCTAGACGTTAGTTTTGGGAGCATCTCCAAACAAAAAACCCTAAAATAATAAAAAAACCCCCTCAAATTTCATTTATATTCATCATGAAACATGTAACGAGCAGTAGAAAGTCAAAAGGATATTGGTATACCCTTTTTCAAAGAGATGCCACTTCTTCTAGTAGAAAATTATAGGGAGTTCAATTGGTTTTGTGAGTCTTTGGTACCAAACACGAATTTGTTCATTCCATTCATTGCGCCTCTTCTTGGGCCTTAGTGGTGAATGGAGATGGGACTTTGTTTGGATGACTCTTGTGTGTATTTATTTTGTGCTTCCCATGAGCCTCGTGGATGGTTTGTATATTCCTATAATTAAGTTGCCTCCCTCTACTGAACATTGTTTGGCATTTTAAATTTTTTAAATATTAGAAGCTTTAAAACTACTATTACTTACTATTTATATGTTTTATATTCAAATTTTTAGTCTTTAAGTTTAAAACGACCTAGAAATAGGAATAGAACATCACTCTTGCTGTTTAATTTTTTTATATTAATGCTTTAGTCTTTAAGTTTAAAACTACTTAGAAATATGAATAGGACATTTCTCTTGATATTTATTCAAAATTTCAAAATTTCAAATTTATAATTATATTATATATATTTCATGTTTCTAAAATTTTAATTTTAGCAAATTATATATATAATTTAGTGTCTCCAAGTAGTTGTCTCTTATTTTTTCAAAAAATGATGCATCAGCACTAGTACTTGTCTCCTATATTGGTACCAATACCAATTCCCTAGCAACTATGCTATTAAGTTATACATAATATGCGGTGTTACCAACTCAATGAAAAGTATTAAGTTTAACAAGATAAATAAGTAGGCCTACCTATTGTGTTGGACAATTAATTGTACCACAAAGGTAGCTCTCCCCACGGGAATTGTGAACCAAGCAATGTATTAGGAAGCCAACTTCTAAAAGGATAAGATAGGCCTTGAAACTCAAGGAAGATGTGTTGCCAAAGTCAGTGCCATAATTGATCTCTCACAGTGAATGAATTAGGAGAGGCCCTGAACCTGGAGCTTCATCATTAGGGCCTGCAGCCCTTTAGTGTAGTTCTCTTCATAGCAGCAAGAGTCATCAGCTGCATCTGATTGTTTGGAACATCATACTTAGTTTGTAGGTTGACTTTGTACAAAGTAGGTTGTAATTGAAAATTTGGAAACTATTAGTATCTAATTATCACACATTATAAACACAAGTGAAATGAATCTATATTTCACCATTCATTGGCTAAACTCACATTTTTATTTGCTCTCTATACTAATAAAATGCCTTTGAATTAAAAAACTGCAGCTCTCTCTCTCTCTCTCTCTCTCTCTATGCTTTTTAAAATATGATATTTTCCCAATTAAATCCTGATTTTTGAAAAAATCTCATTTTGGTTGCAAGTTTTTTTCCCAATTTTTTTTTGCTGCTATGATTGAAACAATCCCTCCTGCTAATCTCCCTGGACCACTGTCAGGGTTGTTGGGGCAGGTTCCCTTTATTGGCTTCTTCTCCACGTTGGGTGTTAGGAGAAGTTCTAGGGGGAGTACCATTGTTTTTTAGGATTGTCCAATTGGGCCACATTAACAATGGACATTCAATGTTAAAAATTATCAGGTCTTGCTTGGGTGATTTTTGGAGTGGTCAATAATGATGCCTTTGGTTCTTCTGAACCAAGCCTTGCTGCAGAACTATGTCAATACTTTTTTTCATTCTGGGTCACATGTCTTGATCTCTATGTTCCACCAAGTTTCCGGTATGGGGGATGGCGGAACGGCGGGACGTGTTTCGGGGATGGCATTTTTTTAGGGGATTTTTGGGGATGGGGGGACGGCTATATATATATGTATATTTTAAAAATATAGGGAAATTTCAGATATTCATATGAGTAATGATAATCATAACAATGAACATTGATAAAGGTGCAAATGTAATCACCAATCATATTGACATATACATTATAGAGTCGAACAAATTAATACTACAACTACTTAATTGCTTCCATAATTCATGTCAAACAATTAATGTGCATATGATATAAAATTTTAAAAATAAAATGCCCAAAGGCTACAAGTTTGCACTACATATGTCAAAATGACAAAGTCACAAATGTCCAAACCATAGTAATAGAAAGTATGATGGCTGCCTCTACTTGACATTTGCCAACATTGCATCAAAATCAGACTCAGAGTCTGAGTCACTGCCAATTTTTCTCTTGCTCACTTGCCTCTTAGCTGCAATTTTTTTTTGGAATTTAAAAATGAACTCAAATGGCTTTGAAAGCAAGTTTTATGTTTCATTTTAGGCTTGGGAGGGTGTGGGGTCCACTTAGAAACCATAAAATAATAAGCATTTTTAATTTCAGAGTTTTTTTTTTTTGTAAACTTGCTGGAAAAAAGGGGATGGCTGGCTGTCCCCGGGACAGTTAGGGGACGCCTGGGCATCCCCTAATCGTCCAGGGGATGGTGGGTCGTCCCCTTGCTGTCCCTGAGACGTCCCCGCCACGGGGACGTTTCGAAAAAAAGGAAACTTTTTGGGGACGCTTGAAAAACGTCCCCAAGGCATCCCCCGTCCCCAAAACGTCCCTGGTACGGGTATGGGGGGAAAAAGGTTAGGGGACGCGTCCCCGTGTTTCCTTGCTTGATCTTCCTCAGCTTTGTGCTTTGTTGAGAGATCCATACCTCACTTAGAAGCCTGAACGTAGATCTTATGGTTCAGGCAGTCTAATCACTTTCAGATTGTTCTCTCTTGCTTTGTTTTCTTCACTTTAACTTTTCTGTTATTGTTTTCAGTTACTTTCATCGCCTAGGGTCCTCTTGCCCCCATTTCTTTTCTATTGTAAATTCTTTTGAGTTTCATTGACTTACTTTGGTCATTGTAGACATTAATATAATTTCTTTCAAGCTCTTTCTTACTGCAGCAAACCTTTTCACAACTCACAAGTTCCAGTACAATAAATTTTGTTGGAAGTTGTCTTTTATAAGGACTTTCAAGACAGAAACTAATAGACCAAAGCAAATACTTCATTATTCAAAACTTCTCAGATGATTATTAGCCATATTTGCACAGAACTAGTTTACTGCTTTGTATGTTAGATGGTGGCTGTTTCTATAAGCACTAAGAAGACTGTATTCGTGCTTTTTTTGAAAAAGAATGGGTAGGATCATATTGATTACACAGTATCTGTTGTTTTTTAGATCAGAAATGAACAGTAAGCAGGAAAAGAATAAACACAGAACAGTGAACACAAGACTTTTATCCTGGGAAAACCCTACTCAAGGGAGAAAAACCCAGCAATACTTTTCTAATGATTGTCCAAATACAATGTGCAAAATAGCACTTGAGAATCAAGCCAAAAGGCGAGAGTATAATAATACAACTCAGCACAGTCATAAGATAAGTAGTGCCCTTCCTTAAGTCTTCTCTGGTGACGAACTTCTGGATAGTAGTGAATCTTAGTGCAGAATAATGAACCTCCTGCTTGAGTATCGAACCTCCTTCTTGATCACAAAAGGGCAAATGAATGTGTGTATGAAATGAGGAGAGTCTCTCTCTCATTTATACCAATCCGTGAATAAGTTGAGTGTTTACTTGAGCCGACCCAGCAGTATCAATGACCATTTATTATTATTAGGCCGACTTGCCTTATGTGTGAATTCTTTCAGGGTAATACCTCCCGAAGCTACCCAAAAACATTAACAGTATCTTATTGTATCTCATGCTAAATGCATCTTTCTAACTACCAGTACATGCCAAAATGAGGAGGGAATGCTTTGTTTTCCTTGTAATATAGAAATATTTATGGGGATGCATCCCAGTCCTCCTTGGTCTTGTTCCCCTTCCCCCATTTCTGTCACTTTGTCTCCATTCCTTCACTGTTTTCCTATTCAGATATAGTTTCTAGGATTTTGGGGGTACATCTAGGCACTCGCTTTTTGCATTCCTTTGTTTCTCTGTTGAACCCCCCAACCTCCTCCAAAAGGGACATGGTGCAACATATAATTTATCGGAACCCAACTATTAGTATACAAAAATTATATAGATTGAGATACTGTAGGTCATAGTTCATAGTTGTTTTGGAATATAGAGCACTAAACTTAGTTCAATTCACTAGATCTTGGATTTTTAGCTTGAAAATCAACTGTTCTTCAATCTTTGCTGGAATTAACATAGAAGAGATTCTAAACTTATGACTTACTATTTGCACAGAATGGCAATTAAGTGTAAAGATGCTGTAAGATGGATAGTACTTGTTGGATTTTATCTGATTCATTCCATTTCTACCCACATTGTTAAATGTTTGCTCATTTTCTGTGTTCTTCATGATTGGAAATGTTTCCTTATATCATTATGAGTCACATATAGCTAAAAGGTGACAAAGTGACCTGAAACATCAATCTAATCTCGCTTCCACCATCTTTCCCCAAAAATCTGTTTTATTCATATATAGACGCTTAAGACAGCATTGTCAGGTTATGATTTCTCGTCTTTTTTATATTTGATTTACTTTAACATTTATGGCATGTGCAGAAAAGTGTGATTTTTCCCAAGGAAAATGGGTGCATGATTCCCTTGGGCCCCTATACAAGAATAATTCCTGTCCAGTGTTATCACAACCACAAAATTGCCAAGGTAATGGGAGGCCAGATAAAGATTATGAAAATTGGAGGTGGCAACCTATGAGTTGTGATCTTCCAAGATTGGATGCACACAAATTTCTTGAAGTAATGCATGGAAAAACCCTTGCTTTTGTTGGTGATTCAGTTTCCAGAAATCAAATGGAGTCGATGATGTGCATTTTATGGCAGGTTAGTGATTTTGTTGTTATTTCAGTTTGTGTTAAACTATGATTCATATGTACTTCATTAGAATATAAAATATATAGAAAATCTACCCTATTAAAGTTTGTGACTTTGGATCAACTTTGTATGCCTGTCCAGCCTCCGGAACATAGTAGAACATCTCTTTGCTCTTGAAAGGTAAAATGATGCACTTAAAACACTCTGGGTTATCTCAATTGTCTGTAATTACTAAAATAACAGCCTTATTGTTATATGAGCTTGTATCATGGTATGTTTCAAGTAATTATGAAAGTGTTATGCCCCCAAGAAAGCCCTCCTTATGTGGAAGACCTTATAGAAGATAATCTCTGAATTATGAATACTAATATAAATGATGGATAATTGACTTTGGAAATATATTCTTTGCTACAATACATGCTTAGCTAACCTCACTTAATCATCATTGTAGATGTTGACTAAAAAAAATCTAAGAATTCTGTGATAAAGAGGGTTGTATAGAAGGAAAAGTGGTCCATAACATTGTTATTGGCACAAGGATACTCACGACCTCTCCCTCCATCAAGGATTATTTTGGCAGTTCAGGGAGGATGAGATACCATACGATGTAATATAGTTCATCTCATTGCATAATGTGTAAAGTTGGTTAGCAGATTTGTGTCTTGGATGAGTAAAATCGGTGTTTCTGTGTGAACATTTGTCTGAGACACAGGTTTTTGAATTGTTCTTCTGTGTAGCTGATGGTTGTTGTTTTAGAAAGTGAAGAAGAATGTGTTGCAATATAAAATCTCCATTAACAATTCATCTATTTATTGACTCACAATGGATATCATTACTATTGACAACAACAGACAGGATGCAAACTGGGCAGGATTTTTTTTTTTATTGTTGTCCAATTTGATGATGCCTTCTGCATATATATGGGGGTTCAGAATCCAAATGGCCTTCAACAATGACAGTCATTTAGCATTCATATTCCAAGGATTGTGCTACCATTGTGATGTCTACTTATAAGTTAATCTTTTATTATTATTTCTGTCCCTGATAAGGAAGGATGACTCTACTTATTATCCTGAATCTGAATTTTCTTCACATGATCAAGAGGAGATTACTGCACTTATCATCCATATTCTGAGTTTACCTAAGGTATCTAGAACAGCTAGCTGACTGTATGGTCTGTATAAATAAAGTACCAGAAATAGTTAATGATTTGAAATTTTATCTGTTAGGCATGTTCATGATATATTGGTCAGTTTCAGAATCTGATAAAAAATCTGAACCATTTTTAGTAGCAGAGGAAGAAAAAACAAGGATGATGAACAACAATGTATTGAGTTGCTATTATCAAGACCAATATTCAAAAACTTATGTCATGTTTGACTGGTTTGGCTCTATATGAACCTGATCTGCACAAAATAGGGATTTGTAAATAAGTTTGGCTACAATTGGATGAGCCCCATATAAGACAAAAAGATGAACAGAGTGTCCAAAGAGAAGTTAGATTGATATTATTTCAGTTTCTTTGTGTTAGAAGTGTTTAAATTCCTCTGTACAAGTCAGTCAGTCACTTGTAAGCTAAGTCACAAGATTTGAATTCGAATTCGAATTCGGCAACAATGAAATTCGGATGAAATTCGGCAAGGAAAAAATTTGAAAAGTATAAAATTCGGATCAAATTCGCCTTATATAAATATGTTAAATTTAAAATAAAATAATATTATATTAAATATAGTATATTTGTTAAATTTAATTTAAATATGTTAAATTTTAATATATTTGTTAAACTTAATTTAAATATGATAAATTTAATTTAAATATGTTAAATTTAATTTAAATACTTTACATATATTAAATTTTAATATATTTGTTAAATTTAATTTAAAAATGTTAAAATTTTAATATATTTATTAAATTTAATTTAAATACTTTAAATTTGCTAAATTTAATCTAAATATGTTTTTTTTAAGTTTTTCATGACGAGAAACTTAAGTACTCCAAAGGTTCGAGAAATAAATAGTTCGAGCTCCGTCATTATAGTTAAATCCATAGGGACGGGCCAGAATAAGAGGAGTGACCCAAAAATACATATACAAAACAATAGATGTAAGCTCCCGCCGTTGGCTCAGCCGTTGTGCATCCTGTTGGCTGAGAGCCGCGTAGCAGTGGGCGCTTCCCTTCCTGGCATGTTTCCATCAAGAACAAAAGATAGTGAGACACCATGGGTGTAGCCACACACAGGCTCCATATTCGTTCCTTCATCATGGAGATAATGGCGATGATATAAATAAATACCTCACGAGTCATGACAATGGTGGTGAGCTTTGAAGGCGCTACAGAGCATGCTGTCAATGCAACGGACCTGAATCTTACCTTATCGTGATGATCAAGCGGGCTTGATTGATTGAATTTTCCGGAACTACGGGGGTTAGCTATTATTTGGATTTAAACTCAGGCCATATTTTTCCGTACGAATCCCAAGATGAATTTTAACGAATTTAATAGAAATGTTTGAAATTCGCCAAAAATCGAACTTCATGCTTGATATTCGGCGAATCCTGTGACTTAGCTTGTAAGCATGATTATACCCTTTTGGGTCATGTACAAGTAATTCAATTCATTGAATCATCAATTCCTGCATTAGTGACATGTGGAAGATGACTGTTGCAGCAGTCAAGAATGTGGATTAAGCAAATCTTCTGCAGCAATGCAAGCTGGTAAATTGTGGCTAGAGAAGGTAGATATGCATTTGAAGGATTATTAAGCAATTGACTTGTAAAACTTCCAAGATGATAATGGAGTCATAATCCCACTTTTCTGGTATTCTCCCTAACGTGTTTCACCAATTTTTTGTGTTAATCTATATTTTATGTTTGTTTGAGTTTTTAACCTGTTTATTTTCATTCTGTGCAACTACTTTTGAGTTTTTAACCTGTTTATTTTCATTCTGTGCAACTACTTCACATACTCAAACACTTAAGACAATGTAAATAGTTCGCTGAGTTGATGAAAAGCCCAGTACATATTCATAACAGAAAATGGAAGTATATTTCAGATGCATAAGCCTTATTCAATCAACGTACTCTTTATTATACTGTCTTGTGGGATTAGAGGGGTCACATGTTGTTATGCATCATAAAGAGGTGTGAAGTCTTATGTATAACATTGTAGGCACATATGTGAGTACATACAAAATTTCAAGACAAATGGAAGATGTAGATGTAGAAAAATATCAAATTTTGGTCTTCTAAACGTTGACTTCAGTAGCATATTGCATTAGATCAATATATAAGTAGAAAGTTAAAAATGAGTGCTGGTGAGTTTACACAGGAATATTCAAGTTGATAACCAATCAATTGGCATTGGTTCAAGTTTTTCCATGTGACTTGTTTAAGGCATAGTTACCAAGAGATGGATATGGGTAATGGTATGGGAGACAGGGATGGGTATTGGTATGCCATTTTTGAAAAAGGTTGGAGATGGGTACTTGGAGACGGCTATATATATATAAATTAAAATAGAAAAATGCTATATATATATATCAAACAATGGATATCTTTAAAGAATGTTAAATACTAAAATGCTTAAAATTAAAAGTATTGAAATCAATTAATTATATTAATATTTGATAATCATCATTATGATAGAAAAAAAATATTTAAAACCATAATCACCTAGAGATGACAAAGAAACTACGAGGTGAATCCCATTATTTTTGAAAACATAGTATGGAGAAACTTGGAGATCACTATATTTTCAATCAAATGATAAAACTTCAATGCATGTATACACCTTAAGCCTTATTATCAAACGTCCCCAAAAATTTTCCAACAGCAGCAAACATCCTCAGAATGCGGGGATGGGGAAGAAGACAAGAGGGGATGCTCGGCTGTCCCTAGGGATGTTGGGGACGTTTGTGATGTCCCTCTTTTAAGAAAAACAATTTATTTTATTTTTATTGTGGACAGACTAGAGCTTTATGGTGGGATGTTGATCCCAAAGACGCTGGCCAAGTTGATGAGGAGGCACCAAAGGAATTGGTTGGCATTCCGTTGGATGAGGCGGACCCTCACAATGGCAGCGACTCAAAGGAGGATTCTGATTTTGATGCAATGTTGAGAGATGTAGATTAGGGGCAGCAATGTACTTCCTCCTTTTGTATTTTCATATTGTAATTGAAAGTGAAACTTGTAGCCTTTGGGCATTTTGTTATGTGCATATCGATAATTTGACAATGAATATGAAAGAAATTTGAATTAAGTTTTGACATTTGCTAATTTGTTTGGCTTTGACTTTGACTCATGTGAATTCTCAATTTAACACAAATGTTATGTATTAAGGTTCTATAATTAGCCGATAGGCTATTGTGGGTGGGAAATCCCACCGGATTTGTTTGTTGTCGGATGCCGAGAAATTTCTCGACATTCTTTGACGGGCGGGATGACTCTTGTTTGGGGACAAAAGGGGGTGTCATGCCATAAATAAGGCATGGACACCACGTGAGGTGCATTGTCACCATTAATAGGGGTTTGACCAAATGCGAATGGAGGGGGCACTTTTGGGATGGGCATCTCCTTCAGAGAGGAGGTCCTCTGGGTGTGTGTTTTTCCCAGCTTTAATCTGCTGGTGTAAACCCTGCATAGAGACGTCTATACAATGAAAGTAGGGACGTGGTCCTCATTTTGTTAGGGGCAGCAGTCCAGAATCAGCTCGTGAGCAGAATATGAGGGGCCATGTGGGGGTTTTGAAGAGTTTTTTCAGCCATTAGAAGGGTCGACTGATGGTTAGCAGCCCTGGGCGTGGGTTTTAACATTGCTCGAAGTCATCTACATCTTGCTGCAATCCATTTCAGACCTATACATGGTCATTTCTCAGGTCAATAATCGACCATTCTGCATTTGTTTCATGTTGCTGCACCATTCTGGAAGGCGTTTCCAGGTATGAGTGTTTATGCTCGATTGAGTCTGTTTCAGATCTGTAGCTTCATATTTTTGAGAATACCAATGAAAGAAAATCAAAATGATATGATACAGTTGTTCTGTTGTGTTATTGAATTCCTTCATGCTTTTACTTCCATACTGTGATAACTCATGCAATGGAAGGAAGGACATATGTTGATAAAATGATATTGGAAAAGGATGCGAAATTTGGCTTTTCATCTACCGACTGTAATTGCTTGGAAGTTTAACTAGTTTCTATAAATCCATTTTGTGCATATCCTACAAATATTGCATTCTTTGAGACCACATTTCTTCTAGGTATTCTGTCAAACAATTCCCGTGCCTTGTCTATGCTCCGCATTTTGCATACATGTCTAAGGGTTGTGGGATTTTCCTTTACTCCTGCCGATTGCTTTTTCTTGAAAGTTTCTAAAGCTGTCCAATAAAATCATTTTGTGCATATCCTGCAATCACTGTAGTCCATGAGACCGCATCTCCTGGCGTCATTCTGTCAAACAGCCCTTATGCCTTGTTCAAGCGTCCACATTTGCAGACATGTTTTCAAGAGCCTTTTAATTGTAATGTCTGATTTAGTTCTTTTTCCCCCCTTCCATTATGCGTTGATGGATGTCCATATCCTGTTCCAAAGCTACTATTTTCAAATAGGCAGGGATGTGTGGGAAAGGGTTGTAGAATTAGGATTTACACCTGCCAGTCGTGTTTGCAGGCAGCACGTGGAAAAAAGTTGTGGTAGCTTTACTCATACTAGTTGGTTTTTCTTGAAGTAGCTAAAGTTTTCTTTCTTCTTTTTAGCAATTGAGTTTATACATCTTCCATGAACATTGCACTCTGTGACGATTTCAATCTATTCAAATTAATGCTTCATAGAATGGGTGCATGATTGGACGGCGACCATTTGTAGTAAACCGATAATAACCAAGGGGTTTGTGATAAAACGTTGACTTTCCTTGTAAATCATTATTCTGTTGTGAAACAAAGCTTGTTTACTGGGAAAGTTTACACTGTAAATCATTATTCTGTGAAAAAAAATGTTGTTTTCTGGGAATGTCAATTAAGGTACCTTCTTAGATATGATTAAAAAATGGTAATAAAGGGAAAGTCAAGTAAGGCGGCTCCCAGATATGATAGAATATAGTCTTAATTAAGCCGGCTCTTTGAAATCTTAAAATCAAATATAGTCTTATTTGCTTAGTCAAACTATAAAGACCTCTTCATATGTAATGAATGATGAACATGATTACCTAATCTGAGTTTTGGATAATGGATTCCTAATAATGTAAGTGACGATGACTTGTTTTAGTGACATTGGAACCACACTTTATTAAACCTCTTAAATATGAGAACCTTGATTTTGGAATTATTATGTGAATGAAGGATAGTATAACTATAGCAAACCTCAATATGATTGCATTCTAGGTGGAGGGTGACAATGTGGTTGAGATGGGGATTTTTTATTGGTATCAGAGCATCCTTTTAGACCTTGATATGCATATGCCATTAATTATATACTTTATATTATCAAATGAAGATGGGTACTCAATATTATTAATAATAATGTTCTAACCCCAGTGATTTCATTTACCTCGTAGTGTGACTTCATAAATTCCTATAATAGCTTAGTTTACAAATTAGATGTTTCTGTTTATACTATCCTAACTTTATTGGTAAACAATAAGTGATATGATTATGGACCATCACCCTTGTTTTGTTGCTTAAATTATCAAAAAGGATACATGATATGATTACAACGGTAATATGTTTGTAATCAATACTTTTCCTTGTGGTTAACCAACCCTTACCACTATCCATTAGGTTTCCCTTACAAACCTATAAGTCCATACATAATTCCAAAACTAACTCTTAATTTAATCTTGACATCACTGTCAATCACAATCTGAAGGACATTTGACACTAGGTACGTTGCCACAAAATCAATGACAATGATGTCTCATTCAAACCATTTTGATTTATAAGACAAAGGTATATTAGTCTCAATCACTAACGAATCCAAAATTTAGTAAATGAGTTGTACCCTTATACCATGATCAATGTTAGGTCTTGCGTTTTAGTCATCATACATATTTTGTACTCATTATATGTGGGTTTCCAATGCTTTCCATGAAAATAGAATTTCTATCATCATTAATAACAATTTACAATCTTGAGTATGGACTTTACGGATGGTCAAATAACACATGAGCCTAATTAAATCTCTATATAAACTATTAAAGCCACACTTCCTTCCTCTCATGAGACATTACGAAACTACAGAGAATTTCGAGCCGTGTTGCAGTATAAGCTAAAAAGTAGAATTATTCATAATTTGATATCATTCAAGAGAGAGTTTTGTGTCTATCTTCTTTATTAAATTGTGTGCATCAGTTTTGTTATGGCTGTGTTGATACAAGATGGCATTCACAATTACATCCAACGTAAACATATTTTTTTAATTATTCTTTGATAGGCATCCATTCCCTTCTCCCATTCTCCAATCCAAGTGTAGGCAAGTAGGATGATGTTCAAATTTTAATTGAAGGTTTTAAAGCCTTTACAACAAACCCATTGCGAACATATTCAACTACCAAGGCATCTCCTTAAGCCACATTATGTCAACTATTTAGTCAAACCATTCACATGCCTAGGCTTTCACAGTTTGCATACAGGTCACCTTAAGAGTTTGAGGAGAGAGATAGAACTTAATCTAACTCTTCTAGCAACAAAATTTACCCAAGTATGCATAATTCAAAATGAAAAGTCATGCACAAGAACGTGAACGGTCTAACAAGTTTTTCTTAAGGAAATTGAAGGCAGACATAAAACCCATGAATTGTTTAACAAAAGTCTCCGAGAACGATAGACGGCAACACACAAGCAATTAATTCACCTAAAATGATTATTCTCAGCTGTGGGAGTGGATAAAACACTAAGAACCTCATCGTCAACCACCAACAATTGTATTATACATAACCAATCTCTTGGAGTTAGTGGTTTTGATGTGTCATAAAACAGTTTTTGTATTATAAAAATATTTTCCCGCAACATGCATTTTTCGATTATGTTACATTCAGTTACAAGGTATATCATTAACCAACAACAACAATACTTAATCCAATCGACCTTTTAAGTTACAGGTCTTTTTTCATTGTACAAAAAATATTATGTTGTAAAACCATTTAGCATAACATACCGATTTAAATTAAGTTCCATTTGTTCATATTCAAATCTTCTCGCATCCCATCATCAATTGACTTTTGCTATAAATAGGTAGTCTTTTGAAAAGCAATTTACATTTTTTTGCGATTTTTTCCCCTGCCCTTCAATATATTGCCAGAGTATATCTTGCGATCGGCGTAACCATTGCACCTCGTTGGGGTGCAAGCGCTAGTGTATATATCAATGCTTTACCAATGTTATCATATGAATATTTAAAATTTCTCTATATATTTTGAACTTTCCCTATTTTCTATATTACCGTCCCCAAAAGTGGCCTGAAAAATCAGGGACTTGAAAACGTGTCCCCTCATCCCCTGCCCTCATCGTCCCACAAACTTGGGGTAACATAGCTTATTATTGATTCACTTCATATTCTTACCTCTTTGGGATTTGATAAAGAATTTTTTTTCCCCCAAAAAGAAAATTGTAAAAGTGTCTGACAAAGAAAATTAAAAGTCTATTAGTATATTTAGTTCTTTTAATTTTTGTCAACCACATATCAGCACTTTTAGAAAATCAAATGTAATTTATGTGATATATTTGAAAGGCTCCATCGGAAGTATCCTCATTTTCAAGGGATGCTTATAGGAGACACAAAGAAACTTAATCTTAAGTCTCCTAGTGTTTGGAGATGTCTCCATACAGGTCTTTGAGACAAGGACGTGTTTCCGGTATAAGAGACGTGTTTAAGGATGTTACTAAAACATTTTATAAGAGTATGTATTTGATTCCACATTTGATAGTTGACAAGAAAGTGTAAGCCATTTGGTTGCATAGTTCAACAATGTGAAAAACTTTGAAGAGAAAAGATTTCAAAATATTGAAAGATATTAATCAACAAATCTGGATGAAAAATAAGAAGTTGAGTAATATGATGGTGCAACACTTGGAAATGGAGACTCAAGACTTCAACAATGGAAACATCGGTTCTGGCATTGGAGAGAGTTAGCAAATGAGTGTAGCAGCCAAGCATATTATTAAGCAAGTACAACAAGGAAAGTCTTGTAGGGAATTGTAGTAGTGGTAGTTGCTGTCCACTGTGTATTTAAGGATCAAATTGAGCAGTTGTCTTGTGAATCATGCAAACTGATAGTGGAGATGAGGTACAACCCCATTCTTTTGGAGATTTTTCATTGTGTTTCTCCAGGGCAAATTCTTTTGTTAGTCTCTATTTTATATGTAGTTGGGTCCTATGTGCTTACTTTCAATTTATGCAACTACGTTGCATACACAAACATTTAAGCAAACATATAAATGATGTTTTAACTGATCTAAGGACAGCCTTTGTTCATAAAGGCAAACAGAAGTAGATTTTAGTCACATAAGTCATAAGAAGCATTATACTCTTTGTTGCACTATTGGTCTTGTGGAATTAGAAGAGTCACATGATGATATAGAGCATAAAGGGGCATGAGATCTGGTGCATAGCATTGTAGGTATTTATGTGAGCATGTACACAATTGCAAGGCAAGTGAAAGATGTAGATGGTACCAAATAGATATAACAAATGTCAATTTTCCGCCATAATAATCTTGGTTTCAGTAGCATACTGCATTAGATCAGCACATAAGTAAAGTTAAATCCGTCGTGATGAATTGTACATAAGAAATGGATCGTTAGAGGTCATTGAGTTCTAGAGGGATTTCAAGCTACAAGAAACATGGGGGCATCATTAGGAGGGTATAAAGATATGACACAAATACCATTGAGGTGACCTACTGCCTGCTAAAATGCTAGGGTGGGAGGTTTTTCTTAGGTGATTGTGCTATTAGTACTGGGTTATTTGATCTGTCTTTTAGCAACACATGCCTGCTGTGTAGGTGAGGCGGTAGAGATGCTCTCCTCCAGCTTGTTATGAGGTGTCTCAATTCTGGCCTGGTCTAATTACAAAACAATTCTGATTTTCATACGCTTATGTGGTAGTTGCTGTGCAGCAAAGAAGTATATTTGGATGAGAATGGTAGGTTCACATTAGCCCTTGGCATGGAGTTCAACAAACATTTCTTTGTCAATTTGGTAAATGATTACCCACATAGAATTGGAGTTGCTTTCTTTATGCCAGTCTTGACCCTCCTAGCCATGGCTGAAGCAGGGGGATGCATCATTTTATGCCCAAGTAGGATTGGCTGGCTTGTTTGGTTATATAACTGCTTACAAGCTACCTACATAAATGATGCTCAAATCATGTCCTACTTCAAGGCCTAACTGCTTTTTTGCACATTTTAAATCCTTTTGTTCTTGATTGCTCTTGCAGGTGGAAGAGTTACTTTACACATGAACTTTGTGGTATCAACTTTTTATAACTATGCCTTGAGGAAATAGTTTTTATAGCTTATTCACTCCTATGCTGGCCCTTCTATTACAGAGCATGGGTATTCTTCTATCATAGAATGGCGCTATTGCCACATCACTTTATTCATTCTTGATATTTCATTTCAGCTGAAAATGATGCGTGATATTTAAATCTCATGATACCATACATACAGAAAATAATGTGTAGCTTTGTATTTTATTTTTCTGCACTAGAAATGTATTTTTCCTTGTTTTTCAATATTCTTTAGTATTTTCAGTACAATGAAGCTAATTATGTTTAATGTCTGAGTCACCTGACTTAATGAGTATTGAGTACAAGCATTGCAACTTCGCTTAAAAGTTAATGACATGAGAGATGAGCAGAGTGTCTAAACAAAATGAATTTGTCCTTATTCATTGCCACCGAAGTGCAGCAACTTCTTTTTAGAGTTGACAAAAGATGGTAATTACGACAAGAGAATTGCATCATTGTAGCCTAGAAATGTGCCACCTTTATATAAAGGTGGGGTGGAATATATGTTATAAACTGTTTTAATTTCATTACATAAAGTCCAACAAATATAGTTATAAATTCAAACCTTCTATTAAAAATACCATAGTTGTCAGGAGACGGTACTGGTATTGGTATCGGTACATCTATTTTTGAAAAATAGGAGACAGGGTTACTTGGAGACATCATTTTTTTTAATATAATTTAATAATTTATTAAATTTGCTACATTAAAACTGAAAATATCATGACATTGAACTCTCAAATCAAGAACACTGGTAAAGTTTAACATTAAATTTGAAGTTCAAACACACAAATGTCGAAGAGTCAAAGAGTTCATACTACATATTTGATATTACATATTGATATTCAAAAATGTTGATTCATTTTTTTCTTTTCATTTGGAAACTTGTTGAAACGTAGGGTTCTTTTGTTTTTTCCAAATGAAAAATTAAGGAAATGTTGTCGAGATGTCTCTTGCAAGCAGAGATGTCTCCGAAGAGTTTCCGGTAAGGGGAAATGTGTCCCGAGTCCTAGGGGGTTGGAGATGCAACTCCGTGCAACTATGAAAAATAGTAATGCATGCAATGATGGTTATTTTTTTTAGATGCCTTGCCCGGTTAGTCACAACCAAAGCATATAAATGTAAATATTAAGACAGATGTCTGCATCTATAAGTATTCTTCTTTTGGAACTTTCAATCACTTTTCAACAGTGTAAATATGTAGTAGTCTCATCTGACCTTGCTGAATATTTTTCAAATCTCTTGTTTATTTCTCCCTATGCGGAGAATACAAATCCATTATGTTGTTAAAACAGAGCATGGCAATTATTGTTTGTTAGAAGGGAAAATGGAATGATCAGATACGATGCAAAACTGAAACATGCTCTTTATGCTAATCATTGCTGAGAGGCAAAATTGCAAACATTTTAGCATTGAAGCTGTATAAATAAAGAGTAGAATATGAGCACCAAGCAACCTTTTAGGTGAATTAGAAATGGATTATGCCTCTTGATATCACCATTTGGAGATAAGAAACTCTATTTGCAGCTTCACATGTTTTAATTTTTATGTCTTATAGTCATTTTCCAAACATTTCAAGGAGCAATTGTCCAGATTAAAATAGTAATAAAGATTTCACTAGTGGTTGCTGAGTCAGAAACTGAAGAAATAGTGGAGAGGTTTTGGGTTCAGCCTCAAGTGCTGAAGAAACAATTGCCAAAAGATAATTGCTTGCATACTCTTAAGTTCTAGATGCTATTAATGTGTCTGTCCTAATTTTTAATAGGGGTGAGCTCCTTAAATTAAGCCTGGGAATTAATTGAATTTTATCTCATGAAGTTGGGGATGAATTCCTGTTATGGATGAGTTCAAGGAACTCACAAGAAAATGTTTCCTTTAATTTGGAGACTATTTGGTCACGTGGAATTGAGTTGCAATGTCCACATAGAACACACATATTGTTTGGATTTCTTTCAACATTGATTTAGGCTGCATTCATTTGATATCATGACGAAACAATACTCTAATGTGAAGTTCAATTCACTTTCCTAAACAATACTTTGTCTTGCTTTTGTTTTGTCCATGATATCATGAAGAAAATTAAAATGATTTCCTTTTAGTATATCTGTTACAAGAATTCAGAATATGTTTAAATAGCTTGTGTTTCTCCTCCACTATGTTGACTTTTGACATTTGCATCTAACTGGTATGTACAGGTTGAAACTCCCCAAAACAAGGGAAACAAAAAAATGCAACGCTGGTTCTTTCGTTCCCATTCAGTCACAATCATCCGCATATGGTCCTCTTGGTTGGTGCACAGTTCGAATGAAGCTTTCCAATTTGCACCAGAAGGTCTCACCAAATTGCATCTTGACAAAATAGATGAAAAATTTATGGATTATCTTCCTCAATTTGATGTTGTGGTTATATCATCTGGTCATTGGTTTGCAAAAAAGGCAGCATTCCTTCTCAATGATAGTGTTGTAGGTGGACAGTTGTGGTGGGAGAAAGGTCACAAACGTAAAATTGATAATGTAGAAGCATTTTCTATTGCCACGGAGACTGCATTGAAAGGAATTGTTAACCATCCAAATTACAAAGGAATTACAATCTTACGTAGTTATTCTCCTGACCATTATGAAGGAGGTGCTTGGAATACTGGAGGTTCTTGCACGGGTAAAGTGAGACCTTTCACAGATAAAGAAGTTGTTGCCAATGGTTTTACAGACTTGATGTTGTCGTGCCAAAAACATGCATGTGACAAGGCTAAGAAGAGTGTGAAAAATGGCTCCAAATTGATATTTATGGACATAACTTCAGTTTTTCAGTATAGAGCAGATGGTCATCCTGGACCATATCGGAGTCCTGACCCCAACAAAAAAACTCAGCGAGGTCCAAATGGACAGCCCCCACCTCAGGATTGTCTACATTGGTGCATGCCTGGTCCAGTTGACACATGGAATGAGCTTGTCTTTGAAATTGTGAGAAGGAATCTAAATGCCATTGATGTGTGAATTGCTATTTATCCATTTTGAGAATCTACTTCACGAATTTGCTTAATCAAATAAAAGGAGCACAGCCATAATTTTCCAGTTTTGGCAAATGAGGCTCACACGTTCATTTTTCTTAATTCTCAGCAGCTCACAAGTGCAGAAGCATTTCCCATACCAGGCTCATTAAATTCCTGTGACTTGGTTCATTTTTAACAAGGCCAACTGAGGAAATTCAGATGAAAGATCTGAGGAGCATTATTTTCAGTAGAGCTACTCCAAGCATTCTAATTTGACAACATTTTGCAGTCTGTTTCAGAGGACTTGTGAAGTGCAACTAATGTTCATCTGCAGAATGGCAGGCATGATGCTTTCAATAAGATATGCAAGGCAGAAGAAGAAAGGAGTTAATCATATATTATGCTTTAAATATATTTTGGGGCAGAAAGATTTGTAATTAATGTAACTTATGCCTGCAAATTTTCTTGATATGGAAGAAATTCATTTTATTGGTGCCTGGTTTAATTTTGGCATTGTATCCATTTTCTGTAATTTTCTAGATCTCACAAGGAATCCCCAACGTGCTTATAGGTTGCATTCACAACGATTAAGAGAATGATATATATTATAAACTGTGGTGGCTGCAATCTGTATATTAAGATTGGCAGTCAGAGTGCAACTTTAACAATTTGCATGTGATTGGCAACGGTATGTTTTGACACCACAACAAAGATGTAATGAGTGAACCTACTGTGGTAGAAAAACAGTAGATGCATAACGGTACAGTGATAGAAAAACAAAAAGTAAACCAGCCACACGCAAATCATAACTTCCTAGCTATTTTTGAAGTTGGTTCAAATGCCTTCTGTGAGTTCTAAATCATTGCCCTGATATGCTAGACTGATTTAGACTCACCTCTATCAACATATTTTCTTTAATTAATTAATTTAATTTGCATCAAAAATGACAGTAAGTTTTGTGATGATCCATAGGGAATGTCCTGCAAATAATAATGTCAATGGATGATCCTTTATTGCATACTCTCTTCTCACATCCTGATCTGGACCCTAGGGGACATGTAGGGGACATCACTCTAAACAATGATAATCTAGACATGTAATACATGTGGAAGCAATATTAACAATAAACAGAGATTGATGTACATTAGCCAAAGAAAAATGCATAAGAAACATATTAGGACTGGAACAAAAAAGGCTTTATTTTATTGCATTTGGTACATATCGTACACTGAGGCAGATGTATTCCTGTTTATCTTTCACTAGCTATGACCAAGCTACAAAATTTGATAGTAAAAAATGTTACATGTTCAAAATTGTAAAGACTATGGCAATATTATGGAATTTGAAGCAATAGATATTCCACGTAATTCTCCCACCCTTGACAGTTGGGCTAAATGGCATCAATTGTAATGGTTGAATCTATCGTGTGGGACATTGCCTTGCATCTTACAGGAGCCCTGCCCCTTGAACTTGTGAGGGTAGCCCCTCAGTTATAGTAGATCTCTACCCCTTTAAAGAGGAAGGCCACAACATTGTTGGCACTCAGAGGTACTGGGCTTTTGAGTTGACCTTACTGGTTTGGTTTCTAGGTGTCTAGAACCTTGACAAAGTGGATGATGAGATCACAGTAGGTTTGGTGCAACTTGGTTGATACCATGTTTGATTTGCATAGACTGTCTGGTGCCATTGGAAATGTATGTGCTTTTGGCGGAGATGGTGACAATGGAGAACTTACAAAACCTTGGAATAGTAATTGGAAGTACCTTAGACCATGAAACATGGACACGGGCTTGGCAATATTACTATAGTTGTATCTTATGAACACACTTGGATAATTTGTGATGCCCTTGGATGTAATGGTCCCAATTGAATTTGTTGTCTGAAGCAAGAATGGAAACTCGGGTTTTAGCTGAGCCTAAGTGACCCATTTTACCTACTGTGTTGATGCGCTTTGACAACTTTGTTGAGTGAACAGTTTTTCCAAAATCTGTTCTGATTCTATTGTTCGAGGTTACCCTATTAAATGGTGAAATTTCAAATGCAAAATATGCATAGCAATATGGTGGAATCTTCTTTGGGGTCTGC
>VDFB02377474.1:0-10246 GCA_007258455.2 Sequoia sempervirens
CTTATGTAGATATTTTTTTCCTACAAGAAATTAAAGTGGTGGGATTTTAGATGGATTGTGTGTTAAATTTTGTGTGGAAATCTTCAAAGTTTTTTGCTAATTTTAAACCCCAAAAGGTGGGAGTTCCATTTTGTTGAACCCTAAATGGGCTAATTCAATTATACAATGGGGATGATATTCATGTCATAGGTTGGTATGGGATGGAATGGAGGTTGATTATGAGGTATATAGAAGATGATCTCTCTATGCTTCTAATGATTATAGGGAAAGATGTGAAATTTGGGCCTAGATGGTGGACAATCTACTAAAAATTCCATGGATTATAACCAAGGATTTTAATATGATTGAATATAAGGAAGAGATCCTTGGATTTGTTAGATCCTTTAGAGAAATAAATCCTCTTACAATTATATATGGTATACTTGGTGTAAAAATAAGTCTCAAAACAAGAGAATATATTATAGATTTGATAGATTTTATGAGAATAATTTTTCACCTTCAGTGGGTTTTAGTATACCCTTGCACTTTGTTAGACCACTCTTCCATTGAAGCTTCTGTGAGCATTTTTGAATTTGTCTTAAATGCTACTAAACCTAGGGCTTCATATTTCAAAGGCATTGAATGTTGCAACCTTGCTAACTAATAACTGGAATAAATATTTCACCTATAAAAATATGGGATGCCTATGGGGATGTATGGAAGTGATTCTATAATATAGTGGGAAAAAAGAAAGCTTTGGACAAAATAAAACTAGAATTCTTTCTCCAATAGAAATTGCTTAACTTGAAGAACCAAATTCAATATTGATCTAACAACTAAACTCAAACTAGTCAAATTAAAATCCTTACTAAGAAATCCCAAAACAATAGGTTTCAGGGGGAAGGGTTAGGGACAAGATGAATTGGCTGTAGGAAGGGGACAAAGGTTCCAAATATTTTTTAATATAATTAAATATAAGCAAAAGAGTGAGAAAATCAGTCCAACTACAATCAATGGTTCCTCCTCTAATGAAAGTAAATCTATGAAAGAGGCTTTCCATTATTTCTTTCTTAATATTTTTCCATTTGAGGAAGGTTCTAGGGCTAAAGATTCTAGACATTATTGAAAAAAAATATTCCAAAAAAGATTAGACAACAAGAGGCTCAAGCACTAGATAGGGATCTACCAATAGAAGAAATTAATAATACTATTCACTCTTTGGGTAATGGTAAGTCCCCTAGAATTGATGGTATTTTGGTAGAATTCTACAAATCTAAAATTGAATGGATTGGGTCTAAGTTAATTGAAGTATACAATGAAGCCTTCCAATCTAATTCACTATGGGAGAACATAAATAAAGGGGTAATCAAAATAATCCCAAAGGATGGAGATATATCTTTGATAATAAAAAAATGGAGACTAATTACTTTGCTAAATGTTTCTTATAAGATCTTAGCAACAACCAGAGCTAATAGATTAGTTGGGATATTGAATAATTTAATCTTTGTTACTCAAACTAGATTTATCAAGAGTATATATATATTGGATAATTTGATTGCCAGTTGGGAAGGGTTACACTAGGCCAAGCATAACAACCAAAATGTTGCCATGATTCTTTTAAACTTTGAAAAAGCCTATGACAGGATTGAGTGGGTGCTTATGATCAATATTTAAGAGGCATTTGGCTTCCCCCAAATTTTTATAAATGGTATTTTTTTTTTAATGATGCACCTACTCAAATTTATGTTAATGGGGAACTCACTATACCCATCATACTCCAAAGGTCCATCAGACAAGGGTGTCCTATGTGAGGTCCCTCCCTTTTATATCAGAGTTACGACCCCTTTTATTCTAAAATTATGCTACTTTGATGTGTATATTTAGAGTACATCATTTAGTGATTTAGGATCTAGTTGTGTTTGAATTCCATTGTACTTTTAGTCATTTGATTCTAAGAGTAGATTAGTTAAATTCTTATGCGAATGCTTCTGTTAAAGTAAATGACTAAATCTACATTGATAGATACTATAATTTGTCATGCTATAATGTGTTGCTATGACCCACTTCTTGTAGTAGTCCTTTCTTATCATCTGAATCATGTTGATGGTGAATTCCTCCTATAGTATTCACTTGGGGTTCCTCATATCAAGTATTATGATTAAAGTCACTAAAGGAGCCTTAGAGGTTTTAGTAAAAATAGCAGGTGTAGATTTGAGCCCTATAGTAGTGCTCAACTTAGAGAAGTTAAGATAACAAGTAAATAAGTAAAATGAATATTTTAGAGTCTATATTGCTATTGAGTTTTGTCTTGTCATCAAATTATGATCTACACTTAAATTAGAACATCATACCCTTTCATATAGTTGGGAGATGTTAATAGAGAGTTAATCTGATAAGGATAACTGAACCTAGCTATAGTTAAATCAATCTGTTAGAAATATGATTGTCATTGATGTCACAAGGGTACCTTATGGATGTCAAAGGAGAGGCTGTTGGCATTGAGTTTTATTGATGGAAAAAGGGGCACCTCTTTAAGGCTAGTGGGAGATCCGAGTGATATCAGATGAGGATTTGTTGTTTGAGGTCAAAAGGGATTTATAAGGATGTTAGGGAGAAGGATTCATTGGCCTTAGGGTGTCTTTACAATAAGACTTGAAGTGTTGCTAAATTTCAGGCATCGAGCCTTGGGATTACCTTATAGCGCTTGCTAAAGAAGAAAAGAGAGTGATTTTTCAACTAAGTTTGATCGAGCTTCAGACTATGGGCTTGAGGCTTACTCTCTATTGCAAGAGATCAAACTTCAAGTTTTGGTAATACCTCATACCGAATGCCTTAAAGAAATAAAGGAAGTCTGAGTTAAGTTTAAAAGGCATCCAACTTTGGGCTTCGGTAACACCTCTTATTGAGTGCCTCAAAGGAAATGAAGAAAGTTTGTGCAAAGTTCAAAAGGTTTTAGACATTGGGCTTCGGTCATACCTCATATTGAATCCCTCAAAGAAAGGAAGGAAGAGTGTGCTAAGTTCGAAAAGGTTTTAGAAATCAGACTTCAACCATACCTCATACCAATTGCATAAAGGAAAAGGAAGTTTGCATGTGTTAAGTTTGAAAATGCATCAGGAGTCGAGCATCAGTGTTAATCCTTACACCTTAATTGAATTTTAATATAGTGATGAAAGAGGTATGAGGGAGACCTGAACCCTAACACCCAGAATGGTCTCAGAGTTTGCATGTCGGTGTTAAGGCTTATGCCTTATCAAGAATGTTAAGAAAGGGGTATGATGAAAACCAAAACCCCAATACCTGAGATGGTCTTTGTGTTCATGGGTTGGTGTTAAGGACTTTACCTTAACATGAAATAGAGGAAGGGGAAAGATGAAACCTTGAGCCCCAATACTTGAAATAGTTTAAGTGCTCGTAGGTCAGCTTTGAGGTTTATGCCTTAATAGTTTGGCAAGCAAACAGTAAGAAGAAATCCCAAAGGTCGACACCCAAAAGGGTTAAGGCTTGCGAAAGAAATGTTCGGGTGTCACAATTCGGTAGGAAGGGTTATGTCTTACCAAAAGGATGGTAAGAGGTAAGAGGTAAGGGAAAACCTTGACACCCAAAATTATTTTAGTCTTCATGGGCCAATATTAAGGCTTATGCCTTAACATGGAGCGAATGAAGTAAGAGGTAACCCTCAACCTCGACACTTAGAATGGCTTCAGTATTTATGGATTCAGCTGTAAGGACTATGCTTTATCAGTTCATTGGTATATGTTAAGAAGTATGTTTGAAGGCCAATAATCGAAAGGGTTAATTCTATCAATGCTTAGGATTTTTTGGACATCACGAGTTAGAAGGTTGGCTTATACCTTAACACAAAGGTGTGAAAGCGATAAGGTGGAAGAGAGAACCCCAACAACTGAAAAACTCATGCATGTTTCAAAGGTTTGTGGGAAGGTTTGCAATGTATTAAAGGCAAGAAGAAGGTAAGAGGTAAGGCCGATGGCTGAACCCTGATAGGTGTAAAGAGAATCAAACATATGTGTTCAAACTTTCTTTCTAAGCTCTCCTATGCACTTCAAGGATGAGGAAAGAGGAATTAGCGATCCTCGACCTCCAACAACTTAAAGCACTGTTTGGAATCTCACACTTCGGTGTTTAAGAGGTTAGTGTGTTGGTTTGTGATGGTGTAAAAGAGGGAAAATGGTAAAGGGTAAGGCCAATGGCTGAACCCCAACATGCATAAAGATGATAAAAAATCGTGGTTCGATTTTATTTCTTGAGGCCTTAAAAGCATGCCAATCATGAGGTAGAAGGTAGAGGGTAAGGCTGATGGTTGAACCCTAATAGGGTAAGGAGCTATGGGCTTAGGTGTTTAGGCTTGCCTCTAAAGTTCTTTAATACACTTCAAGTGTGAGGTAAGGTGGATACTCGACACTCAAACCCAAAAGGTTGAGAAATATAATGTCTTTGTCACCAAAAAATGTAAAGTTGACATTTTTATGCTCACTTGAGTCTTTCTAATGGGATTTGGCTTGATTTTTCCTAGGTATAATGTTGTAATATGGTCAAAACATTCACATTAGGCCTTAAACATTCAAAATACAGTGTCTTGTGAAGGTGTTGTGAAGTGTTGTAAAAAATTTCTACACTTTTCTAGACTCTAGATTCATTACAATTCACCTAAAAATCACATTTTTATCACTTATTAAGTCCTATTTTGAGAGTGTTGTAAAGAGTCTTGTAACAGATTTCATGTTTTTTTCCTAGGCTTAATTTCACTAATTCAACCCTTTCTCTCATGTCCTAAATGACCCCTTAATACACTTTCTAGCTGTTTTTCCAAGGGTGTGTTGTTAAGGATATTCCCATTGGACAGCTTTGTGCCCAAAATTCCCAACATCCACTTAATTTGCTTAGGTGGGACCAAGTCGCCCATAGGGGTGATAGTCCTTTTGGCGCAAAGCTTAGAGTATTTTTAAATTTCCAGCTGAGAGATTTTGTCCTCTAGCCTTGAAGTTGACTTGGCTGATGTGTGTTACTTTTCGAGGGAAATTTTAATAAAATCAAGTATAAATAAGGTTTTTTCACCTCATTTTACATCTCCTATGATCATCTATCTCCAAATCACATACAATCTCTTGCACTCATTAAGCATTTAAGAAAATCAAGCATTATCAAGTCAAGCTATTGGAGTTCTTCATTGCACATCTTCAAATTTGAGCATCAATGGTGTGGTAAGTTTATGACATTTTCATTTGCATGTTATCTATTTATCACTCTCTTTTCATCTCATTTCATTGTTTAGGGTTTGATTACCAAAGTTGGGTTTGACCAAGGCAAACCTCTATTCTCTAACCCTCAAAAAAATTTCCCCTTTTGCATGTGACTTTTGTATGCAGATTCGTCAAGCAATAGGTGTTGAAAAGTGATCAAAAAGTGTAAAAATTCAATCAAGTCAACATCACCTTATTTCAAGCTTGGAGAGACTTTCTGCCCCATTTTTTACAGAATCAAGTACAAACACCTGTCAAAAAAGGAAGTGCAGAACTGAGACTACAAGATTTTGTCTCAAATTTCCCAAAATCTGCAGGAGGACTAAGTCGCCACTAGGGGTGAATTAGTCTCGCTTTCAGGCCTGGAAACTTATTTTGACATTTCTGGATACCCATTTGGTAGATTCCCGTTCCAACAAAGTTTCCCGAAACTGGGACTAAGTCGCCCGGACTGGCCTAAGTGTCCCGATCAACATTCCAGTCAATTTTTTAGGATTCCAGAATCTTCCAACATCAAACTCCTAATTCTAGGTGCATCTCTTTCATTATGTTCTGTCATTTCAGTATTTAGTTACATTCTTATGCATTTTTGCATATCACATTGTGTTTTCTAGCACTTCACATTTTCATAGTTTTGCACCATTAGATCACTTCAATTTTAGATTAGAGCATTAGGAAATATTAATTAGGCATAACACATCTCATTAACATAGACTTCGAGTGTAAACCCTTGCATTTTGGTCCCCCATCCAATCCCCTTTCACCTTTTAGGTGAAAAATCCTAGGAGGAGCAAAGCATTGTGAGGGGTCAAACCAAAATCATCGTTTACATTTTGGTGAACTTGACTCTTTTGAACATTATTTTTTTCTAATTTTAAAGTGCATCCTAAGTTTCACTTGCATTGCATCTTGCATTGGTTAAAGTGCATTCTAGAGTTTTCAATTGCATTAGTGAAAAAGCTCATATTAGCTTACACTCTTGCATCCTTTTTGCATTAAAAAACACAAAAACTCTGCATTTACATATTGTAGTTGCATTTTTGCATCTGAAATACATAGAATTGCATTTAAAAATTCTGAAAAAAACACAAAAAAATCATCAGTAGGACTAAATCGCCACCCTAGGCAACTTAGTCCTTTTGCATATTTTGCACTGCATTTTCTGGTAATCTTTGGGTATTTTATGTACTTCTATTTTCTAGTACTGTATCTTTGTTTCAGTTTACATAATTATTCCTTTTTGCATTTTATTTTTCCTAGATTTCATTGCATTCGCATCCACCCTATCTCTTGTGGTAATTGTATGAGTGTTTGGTGCCCCATTGATAATGCTTTAGTGAGACGAAGTTCTAGACTCATGGCTTCCTACAATAACACTTTCATAGCGGACCTTGGGATCTCAAGAGCTCCTACTCCTAGTATGGACAATGGTGCATTAGGCATGGACAATACCACCTCTATGCCTTCACCTTTCCATCCAACAAATGTTGACACACAAAGTAATTCCATACCGCAAGAAAAAGTCATTAGTATTCATGAGGATTTTGTACACTTACAACAAGACTTGTCCCTTGAAAAAATTTCCACCACTACCATACCAGCCATAGAAAACCTTCATCGATTGATTGAAAGTGATGATGGCTTACAAGTTATGAAGAGAATTGCTGAGATATACAACAAACATATTCCTTCCACAACCCAACCCGCAAAGATTTTTTTAAGTCAAGGAGGATCTCACATTCCTCCTCCTTCAACCATAGCATCCATACCAACTTATACCACTCCTCAGGTTAGAACAACTATGCAACAGGTTAGTCATGTGGCTCCTTTCGCAATTCCAACTAGCATTCCTAGTTCTTTTGTGGCATCGAATATTCCTTCTTCCACATTCACCCCTCTTAGTGTCCATTTCACTTCCCCTAACATTACATACACCCCATCACCATTTTCTCTTCCACCTCATACCACTTACACTAATCCCATCATTACACAACTCTTTAATACCGTTTCACCCATGCAACAACAAATTTCCACCATTAGCCAAAGTCAAAATGCTCCACCTAAATATCATGTCCATAATAGTCCATTGTCCCTTGAAATCTTATGCACTCAGATGCCACAAGGAATTGAAATGCCTAGGTTTGAGAAATATGGAGGTAAAGGAGACCCTACTAATCATGTCAATGCTTATACAACTTTATGCAGTGAGTTTGTTCTTGATGACAAATTATTAGCTAAACTTTTTCCTCGAACCTTAAAGGACACTGCATTGGAGTGGTTTTCCAACTTACCTAATCATTCAATCCAATCATTTAATGAACTTGTGGATACCTTTGTAAGTCATTTCCAACTCCATATGACTCATAAAAAGACAATGGCTGATTTAATGCGTTGTAGACAAAATACCGATGAAAAATTAACTAACTTTATTTCATGTTATCAGTTGTTATATGCTCAAGTTGATGTAAAAATTCTTGACTCACATCTATAGAATATTTTTACCAAAAATTTGCACACCCATCTCCAGGACAAGTTAACGATGATGAAATTTCCTTCATTTATGCATTTATGTACAACCCTTTGTGAATATCATAACTTAGTTTCAAGTTGTGATTCAAAGTCCACTTCTAACCAAGCTGAGAAGTCTAAGCAAAACAATCAAAAAAATGCACAAAACTTTAGAAAACCAATAAGAGGCTTTTTACAGTTCAATTCGCCTCCTCAACCACAAACCCAACCTGTTCAAAATCAAGTGGCAGTTGCTAAAGCAGCAATTCCTTATACATATGGGGACCCAAAGAGACAATTCACCCCCTTACTCGATACCCTTCATAATACAATGAACCAATTGCTCCAACAACAAATGATCACTTTTCCTACCATTAACCACTTGATACCACCAAGCCTTTACCTCCTACCTTCAAACAAAATGATTATTTCCATTTTCATCACCAAAATGGACATGAAACTAAACAATGTAAGCATCTTAAACACTTAGTTCAAGACCTCATTGATTCGGGTCGTTTATCCATTGTGGGTGTCAATGATCAAGGCAATAAATTTGTAGCAACCCCTAATTTTTTTTTTACAAATCTTTACCAACCCCATGCCTAAACACAATACTTCATTTGTCAAGGCTAGTGAACCTTCAAAACCTCAAGTCATGAACATTGATACAAATAATGAGCAACATGATATAATTCCAAATGTTACCCAAGTTACTCCTATGGATGAACTTGTGGGTACGATATACATCATCCCTCGTAAGGGCCCAAACACCAAAAATCTTGATATCACTTTTTCTTCCAAAGATATGCTTAAAATGCTTCCTGATGTTTCTCTTTACATAGTTAGTCAAATCTATGATAAGCCCACCAATGGAATATTAATAGATCCTACCTATGGCAAGAATGCGATCATAGAAGAATTTTTAGTATTACATGAGCTATATCAAAATGATTATAGCAAACCAATTGCATGGATAAAATGCATACTATTTTTGCGTTCCCTATGATCTAATCAATCATACTCCCCTTACAAATAGGACCCAAAACTTTGGATGTAACATTTTCTATTATTCCACAATCAAACCAATTTCATCTACGGCTAGGTCATCCCTGGCTCTATTTGATGAAAGCAGTCCCCTCAATTGTTCACAAGTGTTTGAAGTTTCCACATGGAAATGAAATATTTACCGTACACCATAGTAGCTTTCATCCATTGTCCTCTAACGGTAATTTTTCCTTAGAATCCTTTTGGCCTAAAAGTATGGAACCCGTCACCCCTCAATTTTTTTTATTTTTCGTAGTCTACCAAAAATTCAAAGCCAAACGAATAGCCGAGTTGTCTCTTCATAACATATCCTCATTTGTTGCCACTCCTCCTATGCTAGATGAAACTATGCTTCAGCCTGAGTCCGACATTGAACAAAAAATATAACCTCATAAGCAACTCACCATAGACACTTCACCTTCATCATTCAAATGACCAAGATAAATTGAAACAAATCCCGTCATGCCTCCCTACATTAAACAAGTTTATAAAGCTAAAGAGAAAGTGATTGAATCATCTTCTTCGGCTCCTCCCATTTTTTCCCCTCAAGAAGAAATGAACCCTATGATGGATCAAACCACTCTTACACCTCAACAACTTCAAAATAAAATTAAATGAAATTGTGGTGCTCAAGAGTGTAGGCGTTGTCGTCGTCTCCTTGCTCATCAAATGCAAAATGAAAATAACAAAGAAAATAAACCTATGCCTTTGAAAGATGCAATAGATGATCACCCTCTTCCTCTTGACCCACCACAAGATAGTATAGTCCAACCCTCACAACAAAATGAACAAATCCAATAGCTGCAACTTTTGATACATCCTTCCTCAGAAATAACCCTTTGTCCTCATGTCATAATCAATCTTGATGATGATGATGACGAGGAGATCATAAAGATAGATGAAGAAGTGCATAATGATCTAAATTATTTATTCTCATCTACCATGAGATTAAATTATAAACCTTCTCCACCAAATGAAGAACCTAGTACATCTCCTAGTTTGACACTTGCAATTCTTCCTTTAGATCGTCAACTGCCCTCACAATATACTAAACATGATTGGGAGGCAGATGACTTGTTAGATGGTTGAATTGCATTCGCCTTGCTATCCTTTTATATTCATTTTGCCTTTTCCCATTTTTGTTTTATGTGTGTATCATGTTCCCCCATATCACGTGTTTGATGTTTTCTCTCTCTCTCTCTCTATACTTCTTCTATTTGTACCTCTATTCTTCTATATGTTGTAATATGTCCTTTTTTTCTTTTTTATTTTGTGTTTTCCTTTTGGGGATGATGCAAAGCATAGAGACGCCCTATGTCTCTTCCATGTTGACCCAAAAGGTCCCTTTCCATTTTGCCATTTTGTTTTTCTTTTCCTTTTGGTGATGACACAAAGCGTAGAGACGCCCTATGTCTCTTCCATGTTGACCCAAAGATCCCTTTCCTTTTTTCCTT
>VDFB02377475.1:0-15392 GCA_007258455.2 Sequoia sempervirens
GAATGTGGAGAGTATTCTAATGTCAACACAAACCTTAATGAGACGGTTTACATTCAAAGTTTGAAGCAAGTAAAACTACTTTATTCGTAATACAATCAAATCTTTCAAATATGTATCATTGTCCTCTATTTCTAGGGATTTATTAAACCGTTTGGCCCTTAGTTTTCTATGGGCACAAAGGTTGTTAAAATGACTACCTAGAAAACGAGATTTGATGCTTAATATGCAAGCTAAGATGATTTCTATGTGCAAATGTGTGCTAGAATGATTAGTGGTATGCTTCTAAATGAAACAAAATGATGGAAGGATAATGGATGCGATGATAAATGAAGGATGATGTTGATGATAAATGAACAAGTGGAGATGAGTGAGATAATATGAAACTAAAATAAACTAGCCATGATTATGCATATGATCAAATGCAAACATAAAACAAACTAACATAAAATGTAACTATGATGCAATGGGGATGATAAAATGTAACTATGAAGCAATTAAGTAATCCAAAATGAGAATGCAAAGTAACACATGATATGAAAACTAATTATAAGACTCCATGAAAACTCCAAGCTCCTAAGATAAACCTACATAGTAACTTTACTCAAATTGTGGATGATAAATGCAAAGGTAAGAGGGTGTATTTATAGGGTTTCTCAAGCATTTTGTGAGGTGGCACCTATCAACAGTCTAGATTCAAAGGGGAAATAATAGACGGTGGAGAGGGAAGGAATCAGGATGTTGTCCCCTTGACCAAGGACAACATGCCATGCGTGTGGAGAGAATCCTTTGACCAATTGGAAACATGCCAAATGTATGGGATTCCCAAGTGTGAAACAAAGACCCATTTGCTCCAAATTTGTTGGAAGTGTGGGGGAATAAAGCCATGTGCTTTTTCTCTTTGGTGGAAGTGTGTGAGGATAATTCTCATTAATAGTGGGCTTATTATTTTCATGTGACCTTTATGAGTGGCACACAAGAATTTGTAGAAATCATTGCTCCTAAACAATTCTTGTCCGGGGATAAAGGAAAGTTAATTACGTTTAGGATACTTTATTTATTTAATTATTTAGAAGAATATGATTTTGGAGAATTAATAGAAGAGTGAACAATATAAATAAAGTGAGACTTTATTTATATGTAGTTGAAACATTAATCAAATAGCTTGTATTTAATTAATTGAATATGATGACCGTTTTTAGGTGTATACATTTTTCCCTTTTTTGAAGTGATGTGTTTGCACGTTGCTTCAAAGAAAAATTTGATGTCGATGCTCATAAAAGATTTCAATTCCCTAGACGATGTTAGATTTTGATGCCCCAGACAATGATTTTCAAGTATTGACAGATATATGCCCCCTCGGGAGATAAATAAATGAGCTTTGGAAATTCTTGGAATTTTTGGAATTTTTGATGCTTTTTGAAATTTTATGATCTGAAATGATTTATCTCCCGAAAAAGAAGATTGAACCTA
This sequence comes from Sequoia sempervirens, assembly GCA_007258455.2. Lineage (NCBI taxonomy): Eukaryota > Viridiplantae > Streptophyta > Pinopsida > Cupressales > Cupressaceae > Sequoia > Sequoia sempervirens. Next base: position 1,471 of record VDFB02377475.1, read on the forward strand.
CCAATTGATTAATTGATGCCTTATGTTTCCTCCTTGTGTTTGATGTTTGATGATCGTGTTCAGCCTTTGTGTTGATGATGATTGATGATGTTGATATATTATATGTCCATTGATCTCATGATAGGTGAGATGCAATGATAGGATGATGATAATTGACCTCATGATAGGCGAGGATCAATTAAAAGTTGATTGATTTGATTTTAAACCTCATGATAGGTGAGGTTGGATTTATTGAAACAAAGACCCATGTGCTCCAAAGTTTTTGGAAGTGTGGGGGAATAAATCCATGTGCCTTTTCTCATTGGTGGAAGTGTGTGAGGGATAATTCTAATTAATAGTGGAAACTATTTATTTTCATGTGACCTTTAGGAGGTGGCACACAAAGTTGTAGAAGTATTATCCTAATTTCTTAATGTGAGGGATAGGAAGGCAAATTAAGAATGAAACATATTTAGGAATTATTTTGTTTTATTTAATTATTTAGGAAAGAATCTTGATTTAGAGAATTAAAAGGAAAGTGAACAATATAAATAAAGTAAGACCTTATTTATATGTAGTTGAAGCATTAATCAAATGGAGTTGTATTTAATTAATTGAATATGATGATAGCCATTTTAGGTGTATACAAATTGTATTTCATTTGTCATATGTGAACATGCATGTTTTATTTCAGCCTCCTGTGATGAGTTTTGATAGGGTTGTGAAACGCAAAGCTGGAGGGTTTTGGGACTATTTTGTTCTTTGCATACTCTTAGGCCTACAAAGTGGCCTCATGTTCAGACTAATTTTTTCACAGCTAGATGATCATCATGGAAAATGGATCAGTGCACTGCATTCCCCTCATATTTATATGCTCCTTGGTCTAGTTTTAGAGCCATAGGATCAAGTTTGATATTTTTACCAAGTCAAAAGTAAATGCAGTTTGTTCTATTTTTACATATGCATTTCCAAAATGTTTCAAGGACGTCAAATTTGACCCTTACTATCTTATGAAGAATGTGGATTGAAGGAAATCCCTCTTGCACACATACTCAATGGACCTAAATTATTTAGTGTTTCCAATGGCAGCTTCCCAAGAGGTGATTTGATAATTTTTCAAGGAGGTGACTTGGTGTGCTTGAGTTGGTTTTTGACAGGTGCAGTTGTAGAAAAGTCTAAGTGAGCCACTTTGGCGTTGAATATCTTGCACCTCGAGATCTATTTTTCCAAGCCATTTACTGTATTAAATTCTTGGGTCAAATGTCTGCATTACTATGCATTTTTATGACTTCAGGAGGTTGTTTGACTAGTTTTCCAGGGCGATTCTAGAGACCACTCGACCTATTTTGACTACAATAAAAAATGTCAGAAAGTGGATTCTAATGGTTGCTCACTTCAAATTTCATTCCAGATGCATATAAAAGCAGTTTCAAGTCAATTCAAGATGAAATTTGTTTCAAAATGAAAAAAAATTAGTCGGGCCCACATGGGGACCCAACATGCTTTACACAGTTGTGAGATTGTAAGTGTTTCAATGTTGATAAGGGAGACACAATGCACATATATGAAAATGGTGCTCTAAATGCATCACATGATCAAGTAATGGAAACTACTAAGGTTATGCATCAAACTTTTCCCAGTTATGGCTCAATCAATAATGAGGCAAGAGAATTTTCAGGTGTGGATAGCATAAGCTCACTCTCAGAAGATCAGGTAATGAGGAATAACGAATGCATGAATGGTGGGGAATGTTGTTGATTGTTGTTGATTGTGGGTATTAATTATCTTCCTGACACAAAGGCATTTATGTTTGTTGAGAATTCACATGGTGAACAAGTAGATGTAATGAATCATTGACATATAGCTCAGTTATCCCATTATTCAGTAGTACTTTTGAGGACATGAGAACATTTGAGGGTCAAAGTGAAAACCATGGTGAAAATAAAGGTAAAAATGATAAAAAAAAAAAAATTAGAACCTCATTCAGAAATGGGTGGTGTTTCACTTGATTCACCATGGGACAAAGTCACAACACTATTTAATCTTGCTTAGTTGTTTGAACAACTACAGGATATTGAAAAAGTAAATCTTTTACACAAGCTAGTACTATTCAAATTTCCTGATTATGTGGATTGTTGGTTGGAGTTGGCATTTGATTCAAGGAACTTTGATAGCAATATTGATAAATTGGATGGTAGGAAAATTCCTTGTATGTGCTATCACAAGAAATTAAGGCCAATCCAAATTTTGTAGCTCTATGGGTGGTGTACTTTCATTTCTTTTTTCAATAGGAGAAATAAGTGATTGGCAAGGAGGATATGTTCTATCATCCAATACAGCACAGTGAAGTGTCATATGAAATTTGGCTTCTTTTTATAAACAGTTGTCTTCAAATGGACCAGAAATTGGAGGCTTACCAAAATGAAATATATGTTTTATGTTTGAGAGCTTGTGCTAGTGAAATGCAAGATAAATCTACTAGTCCATGTGCACAGGATTTAGTCTTGCAGATGCTTAATTTTCTATCACTTTCTGGGAATAAGTAAGAATCCATGATATGGAACAAAAAACGATGATTGGATTACAACAAAATAAACAATTAAAACTGCCCAAAATGAATCAAATGCGATGAATTCTTATTTCACTTTGAACTTGGAACTATTTCGCATCCTTTTGCAATAGGAGGATGGATCCAAAAAATGAGATAATGCATTTTGAGCATATTTGAATGTTGTCTTGAAGAGTATTGGCATAGGGACAAGGAAATTTTTGTGCTAGTTGAAAATGGTCAAGATGATATTGCACAAGTACATGAAGCTTCTTCAGGAATAATCTTTGTGTCAGTTGCCCGATATATGGGTAAGTCGCATGATGTTTGTTTAGCACAATAAGATTTTTTTCTTGTAGTGAAGATGTATTAGAGATTATTTGGGGAGGTTCTATATTAGCGCAGATTACCCTAATTACATTATATTGAGCTCGAACATATTGTGGGGTGACGCGGCTATGGAAAATTTGTAAAGAACATTATTAAGAACAACATATTTGGTGCCCTCAGGTTACAGGGTACACTTGGATGTTAGATTATAATGCAAGGGTTTTCAATTGCAACACTTCAATAGCAAAAAAATATGGTTTATGAGGTCCTCGGCTTCAATGTTTTAGGGGTGAGCTTCCACTCTTGGCTTTGATAAGAAGAAGATAGAGCTATTTGATATCTGTTGTGAATGTTTGATTGGTGTCCCTAATGTCTAGTAAGGAGCAGAACGCGAAGACCAGCGAAGGGCTTGAACAATGGTCTTGGTAAGGGAAACAAGGACCAAGTTGCATTGTCCCCTGCTAGCTCCGCAGGGATGGACGGTGATGTCACAGGAAGGTTGTGGAGTGTGCAGGGAAGGCTCGTGGTGGGCTCGATGACAAATTTTTAAAAAGATCATTGCTTAAAGTATTACCTTTATGGTGAATTAAAAATGTTTCCCGATGGAAAAGATTTTGGGTTTTCACTATTTAAAAGCAAGATTTTAAATATAAAGTGAAAAGTGAAAAAGCACAGGGGAAAATATTTTAGTACCTAGTGAATAAATTAAAGTCTTCATAGTTAAAAAGCAAAGATTTTAAATATAAAATGTAAGGTGAAGGGGCACGGGAAAGAATTTTATTTTTCCTGATAAAATTAATAAAAAATTTATTGTATAAAACAAGGGTCTTCTTTGTTGGGAGCAAAAGCTTTCACGAGAAAAACAAGGTATTTTCAGCTGTAGGGTAAATGGTGAAAACATGAAGTAGATAATTTTCACTACAGGGAAAAGTTGATATGTGAGGAATGAAGAGAGAAGAATTTTCTAGTTCCTTGTTGCAAATCAAAGGAAGATGAAGGATCCATGTGTCAATTGCAGATTTATTTTAGGGTTGCTTCTTCTTCTTTTTATTATTTCTTCTTCTCATTTGTAAGGTTTCCAATTTATGAAGTTTTTCCATGTAGATAGAAGCTTTGTATAAACTGTAAAGTTAGGGTGATGTATATAACTGTTAGCCATTAGTATGAGATATTTCTATGTTTTGAATTGTACTTCATGAATATATTTTATCTTGTAACTGTCTCCAGGTCTAAGATGTGATACTCTTTAAATTCAATAATCAAGGGTTATTTGAGTTTTTCATTCACATTTGTTGCATTTGAATTGCATTTGTTAGTGCTTTCTATTCAAGGAGCAGTGTAATTGCTTTAATGGTTGTAATGGAGTATTGTGTTTCCAGGTGGATTTCTAAGAATGGTCATTTTGATAAGCTTTAGTGGTTGTGTTATCATAAGGTGATAACATTTTTAAGATCTTCAAAACATGTTTAACATGATAAGATAAAATGCTTGTTATATGACTTTGTGGCCCTTTTCTTGGCACCGATCAATCTTGTGCATCTTTTGTTTTCAGTTTGGTCCCAAATCTTAAAATCTAAAAACCCTTTTACTTTGATGTTTGTTTGCTTTGTTGTTTAAGTTATCTTAGTTCCCTATATATTCATGGAATTTGAAAGAGTATAGAGGCTAAATTTGAGAGAATTCCATCTATTAACCTTCTATGTGTTTGATATGAAGATATCTAAGTTATGTGTTCTCAGCAATGTTCAATGCAAATGGGATTATGTTTGAATCTAGTGGAACATAAAATACCCATTACTCATATATCTTAGAATTATCCACTCACATAGGTCTGTAGCTTTTATCTGGCACAATTTTATCATATGCTTGGACCTACAATTAGGAACACCCTCCTGAGCCCTATGGAGCTCAAAGTGCAGAAGGATTTCATAGCCTTCTTTGTTGGATTTTCTTGTCTTCAATCTATTGATAGTGCAAGTTCCTTATCCTAAATATTTAATCCCCTAATTTAGGTATTGTGTTTCTCCTTAGGGTTGAAGGTTGCAAGAAAAACAACCAACAAATTGGTGACTCTATTGGGGAGAACTTTGAATCTCCAGTTGCAGACTGTCGTATCACAGAGTCAAGAATTTGGTGAATTTGAACATCTAGTTCAGATATTGAGAAGTTTTCAGACTTGGAAGAGGTTTTGTTGCAGCAAATTTCAAAGAATTTATGTGTAACTCTATTGTTGGAGAAGACCCAGAAGGAAATTCATCTTTGAAGGAGCTTCACATTGCTTGAAGTCCAATCCTTTATGAAGAGAGGTGGCGACTGTCAAAAGAACCTAATGAAGATGTGAAGAAAGTTTCAGATCTACAAAGATTTCCAGTCAGGAAGAAGAATTTGTAGCAGCTGCAACATATCCAGGTATTCTTATGTTTTAGTTTTCATGAAAAATAAATCTCTATATGAAGACCATGTTTGAAATTCCTAGTAAACTTTGGTTCCCTTATTTAGTGAAATTTAGTACTACAATAAAGGGATATTGAGAATTAACTAGTTGTGGAGAGAATAATTTTTTATTTGCAAATATGTATTGTTGGCCTAGTTCTCCCTCTATAAGTTGTAATGTCATACCCCAAACACAGTCATGTCCTCAAATAAAGATGTTCTCTAATGAAATATATAACCCTCTGGTTTTCAGTAAAATCCAAGGTTATCCACACTCAATCCCAAGAAGAATAAATGAATACTTGCCTAGGTTTTGAGGAGATTTCGAAGAGTTAGCATCACAACATTTATAGAGATTCATTGATTTGATGGATGAATATCAAATAGAAGAGGAGGATGTTATCATAAATTTTTTGTGAGAAATTTAGAAAATGTTATAGAATATTGGTTTTCTAGCTTACTATTGCATTCCATATGTTCATGGTGAGAGTTTAGAATACTTTTCATTGATCAGTTTGGAGGAATATTAGCAAACAATGTGTGCTTGTTTGACAATAGACATTTGCATATCTAAGAAGAATTTGAAGAGCAATCTGAAGGAAAAGTTGAATCCATGTCACCTACTGATGCATTGTGTGATATAAAGAGATCTAAAGATGAATCCTCCTATGATTTTCATGATAGATTCATGAAAATTATATTTTCTATACCAGTATTAAATAGACCTAATGAATTAGTATGTATTGATGTTTTTTGTGAGGGACTTGAGCTAGGTTTGAGTACCATGCCAGCTGATTTGAAGCCCCTTAACCTTAAGTACATATATCAATGGCTTTCAGTGATTGAAGAAATGATAGAGCAATTTGGAAGTGGTTTCCTAACTAGATTATGTGATTGTACCTTTTCTAGACTTGATCAAATAGATCTAAATGGTACAGAAGAAGACAATGATAATGCATGTTGTAGTGATGAGGATGTTGTTTTTGAACGAACTATAGATAAAATATGTGCAGATGAAGAATGTGGTCATATTAGTCAAGATACAAGACATGATGAGATGAGATGAAACATGTGAAGTAACTCCTATTTTCTTTGAAAATATGGAAATAGAGCCAATTCTCTATATCAGATGAAGGTTGCAATGATGCAAATGATATTGAAAGCATATTCTCATTCATTGACAAGGAGAAAAGGTGTTATAATGAATCCTTTGGGTCAGGTGCATTGATCTCATTTGAAAATGCAATAGAAGTTGAAGATCTATTTTTGGATCATTACACTAAGTATGCTAATTCTGAAGTTTCAAGTCTTCATGGTGACAACATCAATGTTGCAGATGTAAATGTGCAACCAGATGAGGAACATTCTTGTTTAGATGATCAACGACATCACAATTATGTTTGCAACCTTATTGACTATGAATCCTTTCAAGAGGAGGAAGTAAAATTGATCTCCCTAAATGAAAAGTGTTTTAATAAAGATGATGAAAATACTTTTCAAATCTCACAATTGCATGATGATATTATGAAAATCTATGATAGAGTGTTGATAATTTCTTGAATGATCATCTCAGTTCAAATTGTGCTAATGATATTATATTTTCATAACCTTGTATGGAGAGGCTAGCTGCTGAAAACCAAGGTGATTTGAATATCCTCTCTTCAAGCAATGAGTATGATATTGTGATGAACAATGGGACTCCAAATTCTCTTAGACAAGAGCATAATGAGGGATATGAATTGAACATACTTTTTGAAGTGGAGATATGTGATCAGCAGTGCTATGATACACTTAGTCATGCCAAATCTACACGTGTTGAGTGTAGCATTGATGCAAGTCTTCATGGTGATGAGACAAAGGAGTCTTCTAATTTGTGGAATACTTTTGAAAGACGTGGTATATCAGATTAAAATGATAGAGTGTGCAATGAATTTTAGTCGAAGCAATCATCCATGAGAAGCTGCAATGACGAAACAAATGATGTTTTTTAATTTGATGGTGAGGAGTATGACCTTACTGATTATTGTAGTAATGTGGACAAAGAAAAGGCTATGTGTGAAAGAGATTCATTGGATAAATCAATTCAAGAAGCTGACTATGTAGAGCATGCATATTTGGGTGATGTGAATGATGAACAAGAGACTCCTTTCACCTCTCTTTTTTCCTAGTTTTGAAGTTATTACTAATTATTTACATGAGAATAGCATGGGTGAAGTTATACATGAAAAGTGAAAGTTTAAAGACAAATGTTGGTATAGTTGTGAGGCTCTTTATGATGAATTTGCACCTAAAGAAGGTGATTGTGTTCATCCACATGGATGCATATGAGGACCTTTTTGGGTGGTACCTTTTAGTCTTCCTTATAGTCGGTATACTTCAAATAAGTCATTAAAGGGAAGTGTTGTTGAATTAAGCATGACAAATATGTGTTAGAAGTCTAATTTTTTATGTACGTGTGTCCCGATAGATTGCCAAGAAATTTAAATAAAGGAAATGATCGAGGTATGTCTGTATCTTCACAAAAAATGTCTCATGATATGAATGGGTGTTGATGAGTTTACATCGTATAAACCCCAAGATGTGTTGGTCATCCATGTGGTCCCTATTTTGAGTGAAGAGTATGTATGATACACCTCTTTGTGATGAAGATGTAGTTTCTCACAATGTGGAATCCAGTGTTCCTAAAATTGAGCACTTCACTTGGATCCATCGTACATCTTTTGGTGATGATGAGTAGCAACAAGTTGTCCAGGTTGGTGATTTTCAGGATGCTCATGTTTCTTATATGCTTGATTTCAAGGTTTTAAGTTTGACATGTTAGAGGATGAGTTTCCCTCTATAAGTCAACATAGTGAAGGGGCATATTTTTCTTTTCCATTTGAATTCGAGTCCATTTTCTTTTTTCCTTGATTCATTTTGGGAGGTCAATAGATATGAAGGCACTGTAGTTTCATATGGTGCTAATCAAAGTTTTCAAGTTTTGACACCACCTACTACAAAGATGAAAAATTTATTACATGACAATGTGAGGATCTATGTTGTATGGTTTTCATGCAACAACAGGATCAACATTGAGCAAGTATTCACTTGTCTAGTGGTAATCACATATTTGTGCTTGTAAGAAGAGGGCTATACTTGTTGCAATGGTGTGGTAAAATTAAATATGGGCTAAGGGAAAACAGTTCCTTCAACAGGATTGTGTTTGACAAAGGAAAACATTGGTTCTTATTTTCATTTGGTGGCTTGAGGCCATCAAATGAAGTTTAAAATTTGAATAAAGGAGAAGTTGCAAAACTGCCCAATGGACTTGGCACTTGGTCTTCTCCCCAAAGATTTTGGAATCTTGCCATGCCCGCAAGGGGCATGCATCCCTAGTTAGAGCCATTGTTGAGACTGTAAAATTTTGCAAAATTTTAAGTGCCCATGGTGAAAATTTTTCTTTTCACACTAAAAAAATCACTTGAAAAATTTGCCCCAATGACCTACTTTGGAGGGTCATAATTCAAAGCCCATTTGCTTTCATGCCAAATCCCTTGGTGAGTGTATTCATTTATCATATCTAAACATTATGTTTGATTTTAGCCTCCTATGATGAGTTTTGACAAGGTTAGGAAATGCAAAGCTGGAGGGCTTTGGGACTGTTTTGTTGTTTGCAGACTCTTAGGCCTACAAAGTGTCCTCCTGTTCAGATTGATTTTTTCACAGTTGGATGATCATCATGGAAAATGGATTGGTGATCTGAATTCCCCTCATATTCATATGCTCCCTAGTTCGGTTTTAGAGCCATAGTATCAAGTTTGATATTTTTACTAGGTCAAAAGCAAATGCAGTTTGTTTTGTTTTCACATCTGCATTTCCAGAATGTTTCAAGGAGGTCAAATTTGACCCTTAATATCTTGTGAAGAATGTGGATTGAAGGAAATCCCTCTTGCACACTTACTCAATGGACCTAAATTATTTAGTGTTTCTAGTGGCAACTTCCCAAGAGGTGATTTGATAATTTTTCAAGGGGGTGACTTGGTGTGCTTGAGTTGGTTTTTGGCAGGTGCAGTTGTAGAAAAGTATGAGTGAGCCACTTTGTTGTTGAATATCTTGCACCTCTAGAATTTTTTTTTCAAAACCGTTTACTACACTGAATTCTTGGGTCAAATGCTTGCATGACTATTCATTTTTATGACTTCAAGGGATTGTTTGACTAGTTTTCCAGGGTGATTCTAGAGGCCACTTGACCTATTTTGACTACAATACAAAATGCCAAAAAGTGGATTCTAATGGTTGCCCACTTCAAATTTTTCATGCTAGATGCATATAGAAGTAGTTTCAAGTCAATTGAAGATGAAATTTGTTTCAAAACAAAAAAAATTAGCCGGGCCCACATGGGGACTTGGCTTGCTTTACACAATTATGAGGTTGTAAGTGTTTCAATGTTGGTAAGGGAGACACAATGCACATATATGAAAATGGTGCTCTAAACACATCACATGATAAAGTGATGGAAACTACTAAAATTATACATCAAAATTTTCCTAGTTATGGCCCAGTCAATAATGAGGAAAGAGAATTTTCAAGTGTGGATAGCATAAGCTCACTTTCAGAAGATTAGGTGATGAGGAATAATGAATGCATGAATGGTGGGGCATCATTTTTGTTGATAGAAGATATCAAAAGGGTTGAATAATCCTCATATCAAGTAGTGTCAGAGTCTATTAACATGGCATAAATCTTAGACCTATCTGTGACAAAGTCAAAGGATGAAATAAGTAATAATGCTTATTATGACTTTGTGGGTATTAATCATCTTCCTGGAACAAAGGCATTTATGTTGTTGAGGTTTCACATGGTGAACAAGTAGAAGATGTAAATGAATCATTGACATATGGCTCAGTTATCTCATTATTGAGTAGTACTTTTGAGGACATGAGACCATTTGAGGGTCAAAGTGAAAGCCATGGTGAAAATAAAGGTAAAAATGATAAAAAAAAATTAGAACCTCATTCAGAAATGGGTGGTGTTTCACTTAAGTCACCATGGGACAAAGTCACAACACTATTTAATCTTGCTTAGTTGTTTGAAAAGCTACATGATATTGAAAAAGTAAATCTTTTACATAGGCTAGTACTGTTTAGATTTCCGTATTATGTGGATTGTTGGTCAGAGTTGGCATTTGATTCAAGGAACTTTGATAGCAATATTGATAAATTGGATGATAGGAAAAGGCCTTGTATGTGTTGTCATGAGAAATTAAGGCCAATACAAATTTTGTAGCTCTATGGGTGGTGTACTTTCATTTCTTTTTTCTACAGGAGATACAAGTGATTGGTAAGGAGGATATGTTATATCATCCAATACAACAAAATAAAGGGTCATATGAACTTTGGCTTCTTTTTATAAACAGTTTTCTTCAAATGGACCAAAGATTGGAGGCTTACCAAAATGCAATATTTGTTTTATGTTCAAGAGCTTCCACCAGTGAAATGCAAGATAAATCTACTAGTTCATGTGCACGAGATTTAGTCTTGCAGATGCTTAATTTTTTGTCACTTTCTGGGAATAAGAAGCGATGATATGGAACAAAAAATGATGACTGGTTTACAGTGAAATAAACAATTGAAACTTCCCAAAATGAATCAAATGCAATGAATTCTTATTTCACTTTGAACTTGGAACTATTTCGCAGGCTTTTGCAATAGGAGGATGGATCCAAAAAATGAGATAATGCATTTTGATCAGGTTTGAATGTTGTCTTTAAGAGTATTGGCACAGGGAGAGGGAAATGTTTGTGCTAACTGAAAAATGGTCAAGATGATATTGCATAGGTACATGAAGCTTCAGGAATAATCTTTGTGTCAGTTGCCTGATATATGGGTAAGTCGCGTGATGTTTGTTTTGGACAATAAGATTTTGTGCTTGTAGTGAAGATGTATTAGAGATTATTTGGGGAAGTTCTATTTTCACACAGATTACCTTAATTACATTATATTGAGCTCGAACATATTGTGGGGTGGTGTGGCTGTGGAAAATTTGTAAAGAACATTATTAAGAACAACATATTTGGTGCCCTCATGTTACAGGCTACGCTTGGATGTTAGATTATAACACAAGGGTTTTCAATTGCAATACTTTAATAGCAAAAACATACAGTTTATGAGGTCCTCGGCTTCAATGTTTTAGGGGCGAGCTTCCACTTTTGGCTTCGATAAAAAGATAGAGTTATTTGATATCTGTTGCAAATGTTTGATTGGTGAAGCTAATGACTATTAAGGAGTAGAACACGAAGACTAGCAAAGGGATTGATCAAGGGTCTTGGTAAGGGAAACATGGACCAAGTTGCACCGTCCCCCACTAGCCCCACAAGGATGGACGGTGACATCACGGGAAGGTGTGGGGTGTGTGGGGAAGGCTTGTGGTGGGCCCAAGGACAAAAATTTTAAAAAGGAATTGCTTAAAGTATTACCTTGATGGTGAATTAAACATGTTTCCCAATGGAAAAGATTTGGGTTTTTCACTATTTAAGAGCAAGATTTTAAATATAAAGTGAAAAGTGAAAAAGCACAGGGAAAAAGATTTTAGTGCCCCGTGAATAAATTAATGTCTTCACCATTAAAAAGTAAAGATTTTAAATATGAAATGTAAGGTGAAAGGGCACGAGTAAGAATTTTATTTTTCCCAATAAAGTGAATTAAATATTCATTGTATAAAACAAGGATCTTCTTTGCTGGGAGTAAAAGCTTTTATGGGAAAATAGGGTAAATTCAGTTGTAGCGTAAATGATGAAAACATGAAGTAGATAATTTTCACTGCAAGAAAAATTTGATGCATGGGGAGTGAAGAGAAGAATTTTCTAGGTTCTTGTTGCAAATCAAAGGAAGATGAAGGATCTAGGTGTCAACTATAGATTCATTTTAGGGTTGCTTCTTCTTCTTTTTTATTTTTCTTCTCCTCATTTGTAAGGGTTCCAATTTTTGAAGTTTTGCAAGGCATACAAAAGCTCTGTATCAAGGCATACATAAGCTCTATATAAACTGTAAAGTTAGGGTGAGGTACATAATTGTTAGCCATTAGTATAAGATTTTTCTGTGTTTTAAATTGTACTTCATGAATATATTTCATCTTGTAACTATCTCCAGGGCTAAGATGTGATACTCTTTAAATTCAATAATCAAGGGTTATCTGAGTTTTTTATGCACATTTGCTACATTTGAATTGCATTTGTTATTTCCTTCTATTCAAGGAGCAATGTAATTACTTCAATGAATGTAATTTGAGTATTGTGTTTCTAGGTGGATTTCTAAGAATGGTCATTTTGATTAGCTTTAGTGGTCTTGTTATCATAAGGTGATAACATTTTTAAGATCTTCAAAACATGTTTAACATGATAAGATAAAATGCTTTTTATATGACTATGTGGCCCTTTTCTTGGCACCAATCATTCTTGTGCATCTTCTGTTTTCAGTTTGGTCCCAAATCTTAAACTCTAAAAACCCTTTTACTTTGATATTTGTTTTCTTTGTTGTTTATGTTATCTCAGTTCCCTATATCTTCATGGAATTTGAAAGAGTATAGAAGCTAAATTTGAGATAATTTCATCAATTAACCTTCTATGTGTTTGAGATGAAGATATCTAAGTTATGTGTTCTCAGCAATGTTATATGTAAATGGGATTATGCTTGAATCTGGTGGAATATAAAATACCCATTACTCATATATCTAAGAATTATCCACTTACATAGGTCTATAGCTTTTATCTGGCACAAGTTTATCATATGCTTGTTCCTACAATTAGGAACACCCTCCTGATTCCTATGGATCTCAAAGTGCAAAAGGCTTTCATAGCCTTGTTCATTGGCTTTTCTTGTCTTCAATCTATTGATAGTGCAGATTCCTTGTCCTAAATCTTTAATACCCTAGTTTAGGCATTGTGTTTCTCCTTAGGGTTGAAGGTTGCAAGAAAAACAACCAACATAAGGGATATGAATGCATGTGGAAGGATTAAATGGTGGATAAGATGGATGGATTAGAGGGGAGGAAAGATGGAAGGATATGAAGATATAGAAATTTTGAAAGGTGTAATGGAGGAATATATTCCATGAGGTGTCCAAAGCATGTATGGATATTTTCCCCTATCTTTATCAAAATCAAAAAATGAGGTGGAGGAATTGGAATGGATAGGATATGATGGGTAGAACAGGTAGGTGGGATGGATGATATGATGAATGGGTAGCTAGAAGAAAATTTTCCCCAAGTGTAGAGAAAAAATGGATGGGGGGAATTTATGCATGATGCATTTTTTCCAAGTTTTAATCAAGGTACTTGCCCAAGCCCCTTGCTTATCAAATTTTCACCATTGGATGGATTTTTTTCTCTTTACTTTTTTTATATTTTTTTAATTATGGGGAATTTTATTGATTGAGGGTGGAAGGAGGAAGGATTGGGTAAATAAGAATGAGATAGGAAAGATAATTTGGATAAGAATTTTGTATGGAGGATGCAAGGAATTATGGAGGAATCAAGCATTTATTTCTATATTGAGGTGATATGAGCCCATGTGGAATTGATTATTAAATGTTGGTACAACCTTGTGAGTATAAGTGGGTTACATAAAGGCTTGGATTAGAGGGGTTTGATGGGGGAG
>VDFB02377476.1:0-95781 GCA_007258455.2 Sequoia sempervirens
TTTATTTGAAGAGGTTTGTCCTTGGTAAGGTGGCTAGGACTAATTATTTTGTATTTACTCATTTATATCATCTTACACCTCATTTGTCTTTTAGCTAAAGATTCCTTGGAGTGTAGCTCCTTTCTTAGGTGTCAACATATTCCTTACAAGGAATATTGTAGTGTAACTCCTTTCTTAGGTGTCACTATATTTCTTGATGGTTAGTCATTGAATACCGTGATTTAATTTTATTTATGAATTTCTCATGGAAATGCTAAATTGCAGAAGAAGCCATTGTTCAAATTTTGTCTATCCTTTTTCAGATTTAAAGGCTAGACACATAATTAGTTTAAACTATCAATTAAGTGTAAGATATAACAAACATACTATAAGCAGCTAAAAAATGCCAGAGAAAAAATAATACAAGAAATAAAGCCTCCATAATATATATTTGAATTTTAAAGGGTAAATTGATAATGATCGGTTGATTAGTCTCTATATATTTTATAGTGTTCCCCAGGGATGCATCCCTCCCCAAAATCCAACTGTTTCTAGAACAAGGATGTTCTCAAGACATGCCCCCACCATTCTGCCACTACCACTGCCTATCAGAGGACATTTCCAAGATATCTCCCTCAAAGGGGGGATGTTTTCAATACATCCCCTATTCTGGGGATTGCAAGGAAATTCTGAAATGTCCCCATGACCCTCAAGGGATTGGGTTGCATCTCTAGAACTACAAAAGAAATGCCTAGGCACCCCCCACCATTCTGCCACTACCAATACCTATCAGAGGACATTTCCAAGATATCTCCCTCAAAGAGGGGATGTTTTCAATATGTCCCCTATTTTTGGGATTGCAAGGAAATTCTGAAATGTCCCCATGATCCTCAAGGGACTTGGTCGCATCTCTAGAACACAGAAGAAATGCCTAGGCACCCCCCACAACCATCCCATCCCCATCCCCCCACCATCCGCAAATCTAGGCCCTTGGTTCCCCCATCCCCCCATCCTGAGACTCTATGGAACATAGATTTGTATATCTTGAAAAGAACCAAAACAGCATTGTGATTGTATATTTTGCACATCAATAGAATAGTATTTTAAAAATTTAACAGAAAATAAAATATTTGTGTGCTTGAAAACAAGTGGCATTCAATATTAACAATATATATATTTTTGCATTCACTCTTTGCATTCAAAACCTAAAAAATTTATCACTTTACTGAGTTACTCACAAATAGAAATGATCGATTAAAATACAGAACTTTAAGTTTATTCTTCTTTTTGAAATCATTTTTGGCTTTCAAATCAAGAAATATTTCAATATTTAGAGAGGGACAGGGAACACATCACATCCACGATAATGGAAGGAAAGAAAATCATGGGTGAAATAAAGGCATTAAGACCAACACAATGAGCACTTCCTCAATCGAGAATCATATGATAATCATGCAATGAGGCTTGTGACTAACATGCTAGTGGAATTAACAATCAAGCTCATTCACTGCAGAAACAAAACATTGAAAGGATGGACAAATTTCATAAAAGGCAACAGAACCATATAAGTAAAACTTTCCAATAATCAATGATTACTCACGACTAATCCTCGACCACCACAGTTTCCTTGCTGACCTCGCTCACTGAACAAACTTTTCTAAAAAGGAAGGCAACTCATGAATTATTCAATGACTAGCAAATCTTTGGCAAGTTTTTATAACTCCCTTTTTGGCTAGAACTTCCATTCTTTGGATTCGCACTCATTTTCATAGTCAAGAATACAAACTTTAGAGCACAAGTACACTTAAACATTAATAAATCAAATATTTGAAGCTACAATAGCCATCAACAACATTGGGGCACACCCCCTCCACTAGGACATGTAACTTCAGTTGTTTTCCACATTATTCTACACAACAGCCACACAAAAAAGATAAGGGATTTTTTTGTTATTTTTGTGTAAGTTAAATCTTTTGGGGTTAGGTTTTCAGTTTAAAGTTTTAATTTAAATATTAAACTTTGACACCCTAACTATTAGGGTTTGACTTTGTTGGTCCCAAGTTTTGTGCTAGTTTAACTAAGTATCAAGTTTTGTGGACACTAGGTGCAAGGCTTTCCTAAGATTTGAAGAATCACGCAATAGAGAAAGAGCACAAAACTTGGGACCAGCAAAGTCAAACCCTAATAGTTAGGGTGTCAAATTTTAATATTTAAATTAAAACTTTAAACCTAAAACCTAACTGTGAAAGATTTAACTTACAAACCATAACCCTAAACTATTAGGGTTTGACTTTGCTATCCAAGGTTAGGGATAGCAAAAATTAAAATGCCCTAACCTTTATCTAAACCAGCACATGAAGGCTCAAGGTTGTTGACCAAGACAAGATATGCAGGAGGCAAACAAAGACAAATCAACGGGCCACATTGAGACCTGTTGCATGACACATGCTATCACTTTGCATGGAGACATGTGGCACACTCATATAGATGTACACAATAGACAGTTAGCCTCATTCTTCTACCATAAATAGCTACCTAATGACTTCTTTTGGACAATGTGAATGGATAATCATATAGAGACATTGTAATTTCTTTTGAGACCTATGGATATACATGCAAGTGTGTAAATTTATGAATCCTGTTAACTAATCTAATGATGGCTAGTAATGAGTGTAATCCTATGTTGAATACAACATTTTTAAACTAATATGTGAATGGGCACCCTCACTCATTTCCATTTTAAGTTTGCTTTCTTAATTAGAGACATAGTAGGGATAGAAATTAAGGCTCACTCAATCTCCCAACTGACAACATTTTGATAGTCTCTCTACACCTGAAGTGAGTGTTCAAGCTTCATGCTAGTAATATGTCAATGTTTAGTGGCATTTCCTTATATTGTTAGCATGTAGGTCTACACAAAACCTTAAGAATTGCATAAACTTAACTTTATACTCTAACCTTGAACTAATTGTTTTTGTTAAGGGATGGGCCATTTTAAAAACAATTTCAATTGATATATATTGTTCTTAACATTATATCTATGTTCAGCAAAGACACGTCCAAATTTTACCCCATCCCCTATGGGGGCATTTTAGGCACATGAGGACAAGTAGGAAACATCCCCACCTTGTCCCCAATCTCAAAAATAATTGGAGACATTTTGAGGATGGCATTTTTTGGACAGGAAATTCTTGAGGACAAGAAGGGATGGCTAGCCATTCTTGAGACAACTAAAGGATATCTAGGTCGTCCCATGGATGGCTATAGTTTAGCCAACATAAGTACCCCTATGCCCCTTTACACCAACCCTAAACAATCAAAAGGAACACGAACAACTATAAACAAAAAAATACTCATTTTTCCATTTTCTATATTGTGAAGAATAAGACAAAGGAGAAAAGCTGTGAGTATAAAACGATAAAATTATGAAAAATGGCATACACCTTGAGGGTTCCTGTGGTCTCAAAGGCTTTACTTTGGGCTTGGTGGTGAGGGTTTTGCCCCTCTACCCTGCCCTGCATCCCGACAAGGAGCATGCTAGGGTCCTTGACCCCACTTGGGTCACTATCCCTAGACACCCACATGGGGTGCTACCCCTCACCCCCTATTTGTGAGGGGGGACAATTATTGCAATTCATCCACTAGAAATTTGTAAAACCTAGCAAAGATGGTATGTGAAGGAAATTTTGCACATGAGAAATATAGTCTACATAGATTATTATTTTCCAAATACTTGCCCAAAACTTTTTTTTACACTTAGGGTTAGAATTAGGCCATTTCAAATTTTACTATGCCTAACCATAAACTATTTTTAGTTTACATTTAGGGTAAGGAATATGTTAATTGTAATTTTACAAACCATAACACTAAACTATTTTTTCCAATTTAGGCTAAGGGTTAGGGCATTTTAATTTTTGCTATCCCTAACCTTGGATTACTATTTAATTTCAAGGGTTATTGCATTCTTTAGGTTTACTTTAAATCATAGTTACTAGAAAATTGCATTACAGGAAAATCAACTGTCCCCATCCCCATAACCACATTTTTTGATGACTACATATATAATTCAATTAATAATTTGGCTAACATGCTCATCCATCTACTCACATTCCCTAATTTGGTTGATGTCCTCATCCCTATACTACTACTTGCATTGCCACATCTCTTTATAACTATACTTTAAAGTTCAAACTTCTACTGACCTTCTTGTGCAAAATATTTCATTTATATGGTTTCCATTAATAATTTCTTGTGAAAAATATTTCATTTGAACCTATTGCAGATTTCGGGCCTAGCTTGAACAAGCTAGAATGTATGTTTTGAGAGGATGAGGATGGTGCAAGCATTAATTGCTAAAAATGGCATTTGACAATGAGGTCAAGGCATAATATTAGGCCTTCTAACAAGCTTTAAGGTCTTTTGAGGCCTTTGCTAAAAGAAAACTTTAAAAAGAAAGGATTACTGTAGGATCATCTGCAAGGTCATCTAATGAAACTATATTTGGACCTTTAGATAAAGAGGAACTTCCATGCCAACAATATCATACTGATGTATTTACAAACTCTTCATGAAAGTAACATAGATACTTCATTTAGACCTTGTACCACATCTAGAGTTCAACCAACTCTATAGAGCATGAGATGGAAGAAAAATGTTCATGCACAAGCTACAAAAGCAATAGCCAATTTCTGGTACTGCTCTAGCACTCCAATCAGTGCTAGGAAGTCTATTTATAAACAAGCAATGATTGATGCAAATGTTGTTGCAGATCCTATATTTGAAGCCCTATCATATGAAATCCCAAAGGTTGTATGTTGAAAGAGATGGTGCAAGATATGAGTAAGGTAGTTGTTGAGCATTGTAAAGAGCAAACAAGGACCAATTGTATTATTCTGTGATGGGTGGATGTTTAGAATGAACCATACCTTGACCAATTTCCTTGTAGCATCAATAGTGAAATAATCTTCATCAAATTCATGAATGCATCTAAAAAAATGAAATCAGCACACCTTTTTTTCTGTTTGATGAGGTTGTGCCACAATATGTACTGCAATTTATCACAAATAATGTTACTAATTGTGTGCTTACTGAAAGATTTTTGGTGGATAAATATCTGCCTTGATTTGGAACCCATGCACTACAGATTGCCTTGATATAACCTCGAAAGACACTAAAAACTTCTCTGGTTAAATCTGCAGTAGAGGAAAGATTCAAGCAAAATTCATATACAAGAACACATGTTCTCAACATAATGAGATATTTTACTGATGGAATGGAGTTTGTTTACCCATGCATGACTAGATTTCACACCCACTTTTTTGCATTGCAAATTATTTGTATACAGAAAGATGAACCTAAAATGAATGTTCATTTCAGTTGAGCGGATTGATTCTAGCTTTGCCAAGCACATAAATGGCATAAACATTTAACAGCTTGCTTTTAATGAGCCAGTTGGATGGACGCACATGAGATTATGTAAATCTCAAAGCCACCAATCAAACTATTATGAATGGTTAATGGGGAAAGATACTCCGCAGATTATCTTTACAAGCCCACGGTAGGATGTACGGTCAACAAGATCTAAAATGCAAAATGATGCAGAGAAGTGCATACCAATATGGAAATAGTTGACGTGAGATGGGATTGACAAATGCATTGTTACCTCCTTGTCAATTGATAATATTTAAATCCGTGATTCTTTTATAGTGAAACATTAAAGAATGCAAAGGAGACAAAGGACCTATTCAAACAAACTGCACCATTTTTCCCTGATGCAGAGGCTTGCTGGCTGTTCTAGCTCAGATACCAATGTAACAGCAAGGGAAAAGCTTTTCCTCTGATACATATCCCGTTGATTGAAAGAAAATTTTAAAACAAGGCATTAGATTCTAAATTGATAAGTTGTGATCAGCTTTTATCTTTTTACTTAATGGAACACATTATGGATTTATAATAATAATAACTTTTGGCCTTGCAACTAATAAAATCTCAAATAATGATAAAATTACTTTGAAAGGAAAGCTAAATCGCTTAGGTGGATGGAAACATGTATTCGGGGTCAGCCCTTCACTTCTTCCACTTGCAAGTGTTCTTGGATAGTGTTTAAATAAGCAATCGAAGAAATGCAACTGCCTAAGCTAAATTTGGTGTTCTTCAACACAACCTCTTCCAGACTGAAAAATTCAAGCTTATAAGTTACTTTCTAAGTTAACTATCAACTATAGTTTAACTTAGTCCCTTATCAATCAATTTGTAATACAAACTTATGCCTCAGAATATCAGGTATTGTCAGAGATGATAAACCAGCAGAGCATGAAAGCTTGATCCTAAAAATGAATGGATCGCCACCAATGATGAGTCAATGCTTGATGATATGCATTTAGCCATCTTGAAAGAGGCATTGGAGGATAAGGACTAGAATCAAATGAATAAGAACAAAGGCTTTGGAGCTTTAGCTTCAAAATTTATGCCCTAGTAGCCTCATATTGTTTTCAAGTTTCGTTTTCTGTTTTATATTGTAAGTTGTAATTGGTTGAGAATTTGAGACTCATTCAGAGTCTAGAATCAAGACAATGTTTACAAAACTTTGTAATCAGCAACATTCAATATACTCAATCGTTTACATCTTATGTTTGTTTCTATCTCCAGGCACTATATTTGGCATGAAATAACAATAACAGACATTTTCCCTCCTTTTACAAATATTTCATCATTTTTTGTTTAAGAGTGTCTACTATTTTTAACCCAAGTAATTGGATTCCATTTACACTTTTAGTTTGTCATGGCAATGCCATTCAAATGGAATGCTGCTATGAGCAGAAGTTCCATAAAGCAGAAAATGGCAATAACAGGCAAGTAATTGCATTTAAATGGCATCCAGTGGTCAGGCTGTGCTGAGTCAAACCTATGTTTTTTTTAACATGATAAAAATTGCCTATTGTTCAATAGCCTAAAAACATTGATTATTGAATAATCCATGTTGATTCACACTTTTTTAAAAAAAAAAAAATGTAAGTTTTATGATCAGATTTAAAGCACAGAAAAATTAATTCAAAATCAGACACAATAACACAGCAGATACCCTGGGAAAACCCTCCTCTTGAGGGAGAAAAACCCAGCAACAATATATCACTTATATATTGAAAATGTCACAAGGTGATCTTCTTACAAGTGGCCGATAATCAGGCCTAACAATATGCACCAAGGAGTGATGCAACACAGAACTATAATGCTGATAGAACTCAGCCTTCAACAATATGCACTCCTACAGAATTTCCTCTTCTAAATAATTCGCACTTCTCCTTCTAAGACTAATATTAAACTCACTTTCAACTTGATGTATTACAATAAGAATGGTATTGAATATAAATACAAAAGGAGAGGATACGTCTTTTTGCCAAGAAGAAGTCGGCCACCAACAAGAAGACGACTTATAGAAAATCGTGCCTCTTGTAACAAGGTCGGCCTTGTTAGGAAATACGTGCCTCTTTATTAATAATTATTTTCTTAACAAATAGAAGTGTCTTCTAAGAAAATCGCGCCTCTTGGGGACTCCATAAATTAAATAGCTTAGAGCTATTATTTAATTTATTCATCATAAGAAGATCGCTGGAAATTACTTCTGACGCTGCATGTTATCATCAACAAAAAAGCTCTGCTATGTTTTAGGATTCAATTTGCAGTGTTTTTCCTGTTTTAATCCCATATAATTGAATTTCATTTAAACTTTCAGTTTGACATGTAAATGAACTACTATAAGCAGAACCATCAAAAATAAAAAATGGTTCAAATACTCTAATTCAAATGACCCTTATTAATATAAAAAAATCCTTATGACTAGGGAATCCCGGAATAGAACATAATTATTGTTACCCGTAAATGAGACCCTCCCTCTCTTTTTCTAACTATCTTTTCTTTTGGCCTAAGTCTGGGACCTAAACTTGCATTCGAGTAGCCTTTTGTTGTCTTCCTCGAACTCGGGCGGGGTTTTTGTTTGTTCGTCGAACCTCTCATTTTACCGCTTGTGTTGTTTGTCCCTCACTAGGCAATGTTTTCTCACCATTTTCGAACTTTCCTTTCCTCCAAAAGTGGGTGTACGAATATTAATAACCCTATTGATGAGTTGTCGTGTGTCAGAATTTTGAAACTTCGCCCACAAGTCATGCCTTAGGCGGTATTCTTTACGTTGTTCGAAACCTAGGTGGGATTTTATCAAGTTGTGTGAACTATCCATTTTGCTGCCTAGAAAGTTTTCAATAATTAATGTAATAACAGCGAGCCTAATTTATTTAACCAGTGCATTTTGCAGAAAGGAAACCAGCATTTTCAAACATGATATGAACAGAAAACCAATAAAGCCATGCATGCAAAGTCATCGTAATATCAAAAGAGATATTTAATAATTTATTTATATATAAAAACGTTTTTACATTGGATCGGCACTACAAAAATTGTCTGGTTCGACTACAAAAGTTCATGTCATGGACACAAAAAAAAGGACAAACGAGGCATTTCTTCTTAGGTACACAAAGCAAACATCAGGACACAAATGCTCTCAGCAACAGCTTGCAAGCATTCAACTTGAGCTAGTGACAGCAGATTCTCGTGCAACTGGAGGAATTGTGCAAAAAGTCCCATATCATTCCTTATGACTCCCATGCATAGAAGAGCCATAGCCTCCTCTAAGGTCTCATCTTGAAGGGTTGACGCAATGCAGATGGCGCCCGCTATCAATCCATTTCGAGGGTAGTCGCTAAGCCCGTTAATCACCACATTAACTCAATGATGAAACTCGGGCTTCACCAAGCACTCTAGTGCTCTCACTCCCTAGTCACGACAACCAGAAGTCCTGATGACAATATATATGAAGCGCCCCAGCATTGTTGTGTTGTGTACATGGGCTTGGCTCAGGAACGCCTCGCCTAGGATGTTGTGGAGCACCTCTTCCTCTATCTCGCTTTGTACTATGAAAACCTCCTTCAGGTGGTCTGATGCATGCCGAAACAGTGGACTGCATTCGATCTCTTCCAACACAATGTAGTCATTGGCAAAGTTACCATCACTCTGAGAGCTCGTCATAATTGATGCTACTGATTGACAAAGAAAGGTGATGCTGGTTGAATTTATAGAAGATTGGTTAGACATTGGTGCATTCTCCTAAGTATGATGAGATGGCAATTAAATCCCAATTTATGGCTGATTTGAGTTGGTTTAAATTACAATTTCCCATCAAGCATCATACACGTGCTATCGTTTGATATTCCTGGGCATTGCATTAATTGTTTGGCTATATGAAAGGTCATTCAGTGGCTATTGGTGTGATCAAGATCGGTTTCTTCTTACCGATGTCTACCCCTCTACCAAGATCAATTCTTTCGATTGATTTAGCAATTCTCAAGAAATGTTAGAAAACAAGAAGCCACTAATTTGGTCACGGTTTTGGTGACCATCCAGTGGCTTTACCTTTGCTATAAATTTGAAATTGGGAACCAAAATAGGGACCTTTTTTGGAGATACACCTGGGGGTGTTCTCGAGAAGGATTAGCATTTATTTCAGACTATAATGATTTATAATCTATGTGTTATGAATTAAATGATTCTTTTGTATGCTGATCTTGGCATTATGTGTACGATATAACTGTGTCTTCTTTGAAAGATAAGCTGTATAACATTCATTTATTGCAGTCTACTTCTATTTCATGATTAGATGGTCACAAGTTTTCAACTTTGCATTGATTATTAATGGCTGTGACCTCCGCTTCTGTGTTAGCTTCATATTTATGAACTAGCATTAGTTGCCTTTCATGCTTTCTGGTTAAAAGCATACCCGTATTCTTTAGATTAGATTAATTCATCGAAAATCTGGTGAGGGAGCTGTACCTCGACAAAATTCAAAGAAAAGCCACAAATGCAATTGTGGTCTTTTCGGAGCCGTCAGCGGATTTTCACTGGTGCTAAGTTTGGGCTGAGAGTCATTTGTCTAAGTATATTTATCTTGAGCCATTCCATTCGCTAACAATTATCAAAACAAAATCTTATCTATTATTTGCAGTGTTTTTCCTGTCTTAATACCATATAATTGAATTTCATTTAAACTTTCAGTTTGACATGTAAATGTCCTACCACTATGAGCAGAACCATCAAAAATAAAAAATGGTTCAACTACTCTAATTCAAATGACCCTTATTAATATAAAAATCCTTATGACTAGGGAATCCCAGAATGGAACATAATTATCAAAAAAAAACTTATCTTTTACCTATATACATGCATACAATAGAAAAATCACAGCATATCAATATATAATTCTTATTGAACAATGTTGGCAACAAATAATAAGAAATTTGAAATTTCCAAACAGTAAAAGTTGACCTTCAGCACCTTCAGCTTTATTATTCCATAACAATAGAATTTTATTAACTTGAAATATAAATTAGAAAATATTAACAATTATCTTTCAACCTCCTGGGTAGCAAAGATAGATTTAGCCCCCTTATGATTGCAACATCAAAACCAAAGGAAGATTCATCATTCGACATCATGCTAAAGAAAGGGCTATTTTTTAAGCACATATATGTATCTCTCTATGCTAGATAGAAAGGCTGAAATCAAATTAGTAAAAACAGATCTTATGTAGTTAATTGATGAAAGATCTTTGAATTAATGTCTATTTTGTGGTTGCTGTGAAATGAATGGCTGTGATATAGCCAAACTAACAGAAACAGAAAATATTTGTATCCTAAAAACAATGTGCCTGTATTGGCAGCAACAAAAATTCTCTAATTTGGCTCAGAAAGAAGTAAAATGGCCATGCAAAATATTTAAAAATTTGGGCAAAACACTTCCATTTTGGATTAAATGAGCAAAGTTGGAGGCTTCATAAAGCTCATAATGTGATCCTGCATAATGGATCAGACACTCTAGCTCAAATTAGAGGCAAGTCTATATAAATCAGAATACCGTCACCAAGAGGCAGATAATAGATATAAATAGTCAAATTGAACTTTTCATGTTTACTCAACAGAGCATAATAATGGGTAGTCTAATGCACTTGTAAGTTGTAACTATAAAGCTGAGATTTACAAAAAACTACATGCAACGTCAACCATCAACAACAAGAAAACCATAAAGAAAGAATGGAAAGAGAACATACCTGTCCAGTTAAAACTCTGATAACCTCTTTTGCAGCTTTACACCTCGTAGTTTCCTCCCTAGCAAGTGCCCGTGCTTCTTGGATTTCACATTCATATTGCTCAAATTTAGCATCTTTACTTTCACACTGCTGCTTGAGATTCTTTACCTATTGAAAAAAAAGTACCCAAGAAGCACACAAACATAAGATCTATTGTAAACTCAACTGGTGAATATTAAAAGATTCCAGAATTTTATGCAAGTCAAAAGCAAACAATCACAAACATGATTATTTTCTAAGTCTATATAGCTTCTGGATTTGATTGTGTGCAACAATTTTTAGCATCAACGTTTCGGATCACACTACATGATCCATCATCAGGATGAGAGAGAGCAAGAGGAATGTTTGTGATTGTTTGCTCATTCCTCTTGCTCTCTCTCATCCTGATGATGGATCATGTAGTGTGATCCGAAACGTTGATGCTAAAAATTGTTGCACACAATCAAATCCAGAAGCTATATAGACTTATGATATGGATTGTGGAAACCTATTATCATTAAATGATTATTTTCTATTAACAGTTTGAGTTGCAAATGGTACAGAAGGAGAATTTGGAATATTTAAAGAGATTTACTGATTTATCTTAACCATGCAAAGAGTAATTAAAAACGGTACATTTTATGCATCTATCAACAAGAAAAGGATGTTGTCTATAATATAAGGTCTTGATTTTATGAGTGTTTAGAACTGAAAGAATGACATGCTTCCCAAAACAAAAAAATGAATTTTGACTGTTCATCAAAATATGTAAATCCTAAAATGTTATTTAGATTTTCTCAATAAGGAGCAAATTAGCTAGACTGGCAGATAATATGGAAATAAATAATCAGTGACAAAATATAGGAACCAGCTACTAACATTTATCCTTTCATCTAATCATTCAAAAGATGACCACATGCTGCCTAAAATGTCCATGTATATATATACATTGGCATACCTAATTTTACTCATTTGTTAATATATCCAACCTATCTCTATCCATGTGACCATATTTGAATGTCATCTTCTATACCTAGGGCCATCCATATCACAACCTCAAATATTCAGAAGAATTCTCTTTGATCCTTCACATAATACCTCAAAATATGTTCAGGGCACTTATTAAAATAGATGAGTATGAATTAGAAATTAGAATTTGAAAGTAGAGTCCATAATGCATTCTTCTTAAGGAAAACATAAATCACTTTTTGAAAATATTAATCAGACAATCTCTCTAGAGAAAAATTAGCTAAAAGGATACATCATTCGTAAGCATAATCAGATAAAAGATGGGAGTACCTCATATTAGGCCCTAAGGCTAAAAAGACAAAATTTAATACTTTGAGACACCAAATAAGAAGACGAAGGGTAGCTTACATATGGCACAAAAGAGCCATAGGAATTCGAACTGAGAAATTGTGAAAGGAAATTATTTTCCCATATCCTAAATGTAATCCCCCTCCATAAAAAAACAAAAACTAAGGGCACCATAGTAATTGAATTGAAGGTCGTCTGAGGGATAATAACGTAAGCTTGAGGTTTTCTCAATGATAAGAAATTTCACTAGCACTAGGTATGCTACTATATTGCTATTGCAAACGAGGAACACAATAGCACTCTTAGGCAAAATGGATGCTTACAAACATACACATGGAAGAAAAGGAAAAATTATAAAAAGAAGAAAACTACTATGCACATAAAATAGGAAAGGAAGTAGAGGTATGGAATATGCCTCCCACACTAATCTATGAGATGAGCTATGTGCAAAAATTAAATTGATCACACAATTACAAGGAAATAGACACACAAAGCAGTATACTATAACATAGTGATTTACATGTGGAAAACCCTTTCAAGAGAAAAACCCCACTCCAAAGCAACTCAATGTATTATTCAATAATCAATCATTAGAATACACGTGCAAAGTCTATGCTTTATAGAGTATCATCAACAAGAGGTCTAGAGTAATTCTAACGACATAACAACACTTTAAACTCGCCATGAAACCTCCAACTCAAGCACCCAATAAATAGAAGCAATACATGAGAGTTGAAACTATCAAATGGTTAGTAGGAAACCATGAGCTAAAATGACATGCATGAAAGCAATAAAATGAAAGCATCAAATAGTAAGTATGAAACTATCAACTAAAACCACTCAAACTATGGCATCCAAATCCCTTATTCAAAAATCCAACAACCAAATCCCAAGATGAGTCCATTGGCTAAAAAGAGCATATTGCTTCCACCTACCATTATCTTGTCATAATCCACTCACCAACTTGGGCACTCCATTTTAGCTACATTATCTCCATTTAAAGATGCCTTATGACATGTCATAACATGCATCATTAGTTGGTCAGCAATTGTAACTCCCTCTTACAACTCTCTTATGTGTCATTGATGCTCTTACATTTTCAATGTGGGAGGCCAACTTTCAACGGCCATAACTTTTGATTTAGAAAACCGATACATGAAAGCAATTCATGAAATTATCAAGTAGTAAGTACAAAACCATAAGCTAAAACTACACCAAATGTGAATTCCAAATCCCTTAGTCAAAAATCCAATGCCCAAATCCCAAGATGTGTCCATAGGCTAAAAATAACATATTTCTTCCACCTATCATAAGCTTGTCATAATCCAATCACCAACTTAGGCACTCCATTTTGGCTCCATTACCTGCACCTAAAGATGCTTTATGGCGTGTCATAACACACATCATTAGTTAATAATTATAAAAAAGTGAAACTCCCAATTATAACTCTCTTATGTATAATAGATGCTCTTAACATTTTCAATGTGGGAGGCCCAACTTTTAGAAGACATAACTTTTGATCCAAAAAGCTTACTGAGCCCCTTTTTTTAAATTGTAGAGCTTGAAGATGACCATGTTGCCGTAATCCACTTTCTCCAATTAAGGCCCATAATGAGTTTTATGGGGTGTTAAGATTGACCTCTAGAGCCCTAAAAATTGTATTTTTGGGGTTCTATAGCCCAGAAATTGCATTCATTTTTCTTCTTAACATTAGGATGCAAGGTTAAGACACATTTCCTAACATTCCCCAACTTGTCAAACACATTGCAAAAGAAAAGGGTATACAAATGCTATCAACTATCCACTAGGATAGACTCATTGCACCACCTGAACATCTTTGTGCTAACTAACTTTGTCAATGCATCTACGACATTCTTCAAAGTGTCAACTTTCTCTAGCATCACCCTCCATCCTCTACCATGTCACCAACAAAATGGTATTAGACATCTATGTGCTTCATCCTTACACAAAAGGTTGAGTTCTTTGCCAAACATATGGCACTCTAACTATCACAAAGAACTTTGATAGCTCCTTGATTCAACCTCACATCTAAATATAATCTCTTAAGCCAAATGGCCTACTTATATGCATGAGAAGTTGCCATGTACTCAACCTCTATACTAGACAAAGCGACCATAGCAAGTCACTTATCCAACTAATAGCACCACCAAATTAACTTGACACATCCACTAGTTGATCTTTTGTTGTCAACATCTCTTTCCTAGACCGAGACCACAAATCCACAAATAACCACAGATTGTCGGTCCCCTATAGAACCACCATGATAACAAATAGAGTACTTAAAGGTACCCCACAAATATCTAAAGACTCTCTTGAGTGTATCCCAATGATCCCATCCAACATTTTCCATAAAGAGGCTCAAGACTCCCACTACTTGGGCGATGTATGGTGTAGTATAAACCATAGCATACACCAAACTCCCAACTACATTGGAATAAAGAACACAAGCTATATCATCCATCTATGTAGCTACCATAGGACATTGTTCAAATGAAAGCTTAGTTCCAATAAAAGTAGGAACGCTCAATGGTCTACTATTTGTCATGCTGAAATGTTGCAATACAACGGTCACATACTCTAGCCCAAGAAACCTTTCTATTCACTCTATCTCTTTTGATCTCCATACCTAAGATATACGCATAAACCCCCAAGTCCATGTCAAATTGTGCTAAAAATCGAGACTACAAATCACAAATCATGTCCTATTGTTATAAAAAATTCAACATATCTACACACAATGTGATAATAAAGAATCAATCTCCATCCATTTTATAATAAAGGCACGAGCTAATGCAAGATACATTTCACTACCTTGTTCTCCAACTTTGTTCACTTCTCCCTAGGCATATGTGTGTATAGTATATACCTCACAACCAAAAACTCGAAGATGTAATGAGGGCCTTTTGTTCGTCCATTCCTCCATAGGAGTCTTATCTACAAGAGCCAATGCAAGATACCTATTAAGTAGGTAACAAGCCATAGCTACCACTTCTATCAAGAACTTTTGCTCCAAGCCAAGTCCATTAAACATACTCCTAGCCCTTTCCATCAACATCATGTTTATTCTTTCAAGCATTGTAACGAGACTCGCCCAGACTCGGCGAGTCCCAAGCCGAGCTAGTCTAGCCGAGTCTGGGGAGCCCGGGACTCGGACCCGCCGAGTCCAGAGCCGGACTCGCTAGACTCGCCGGGTCTGGGCGAGTCCCGAGCCTGGGACCCGGCTGTGGCAGCAAGCTCTTAAGACACTTAAAAAACATAAAATTAAAAGTTTAAGTTAGTTTTTTTTTTGTTCTATATGTTCTCTCCAACCCTAAAAGCAACCTCGTTTCACTCTTTTGGCAAAATATAAGGAGAAGAGAGAGTTGTGAAGAAAAATAGGAGGAGAAGAGAGGGCAACCAGCAAATTGTTTAAAACAAAAGCAAGGTCATATATCATTTGGGAAGCTTCATACTACTAAGGAGGTGCATTGAAAGTTCATTGCTAGTGATTGGGAGGAGTTTGCATTGCATTCCAAGCCAAATTTAAGAGGTAAGTTTGATTTTAACAGTTTTTTTTGTGTTTTTTTAACAAATAATTCATTGTAATTTGTAAAATCATTGTTTTTAAATTTTTATAGTTTGCATTTTTTTTTACAAACCCTTCTTGCAACTTAAATAATTTTACAAACCCTACTTGTTATTGCAGCCACATTCATTTGCAAATCAAACCATATTATTATTTTCACAATGTCTCAAACCCCAGTCAGAAAAGACCCTGCTTGGAAACATTGTGAAAATTTTCCCGGAATGAAAAGAGGAGAAACAAAATGTAAATACTGCAAAACAATATATCATGGAGGCATAAATAGATTGAAATACCACATTGCACGCATACCCATCCATGATGCAGTGGGGTGCACCCTAGCACCTATGGAGGCTGTTCGTGAAGTGCAGGTGCAATTAGAAAATTTTGAAATGCAAAAAGAAGTTAGAAAGAGACAGAGGGAGGAGTTGGCAGGTGTTGGAGTTGGACAGGGACTTGGTGCTGTTGGAGGTGCTTCTTCCATGCCTCCATACCGTCCTAGTGCTAGTGTTTGTGCTAGTGCTTCTGCTTCTACACCATCTATTCCTATGCGTACTCCTAGTGCTAGTGGCGCTGCTACTACTAGTGGTAGTGGCAGTATTAGCATTGGCCCTAGAGTTCGTAAATCTAGGGTGGACTCATATTTTGTACCACGCACTACTCCTGGTTCCCAACCATCGCTTGAGAGCATGGGTTGGAACAAGGATGCACACGATGCAGCAAAAAAAACAATTGCAGACTTTTGGTACTACTTGCACCATTCCCTTCCATGTAGCCAGGTAATTCTTTTTTCGTTTAATTGTTTTAAAATTTATATTTAAATTTTATTGTTTTAGAATTTAGATGTATCTCACTATCGAATTCAAATTTAAAGTTAAAAACTTAAATCTTTTCATTTTATGACATGTTTTAGGTCTCCTTTTTGGCAAAACATGGTTGATGCAATAACCATATGTGGGGCGGGGTTCAAAGCCCCCAGCGAAGATGAATTAAAGGGCCCACTTTTGACTCAAAAGGTGGCGGATGTGAAAGCACAATTAGAGGAGCAGCGTGTGCAATGGAGGAGGATTGGTTGCACCATCATGACTGATGGTTGGACCGATAGGAGAAATAGGACGCTGTTGAACTTTCTAGTTTCCTCTAGAGGTAATTGTACTTACCTTAATACATTGATATTTGAATTTGATTTAGTGATTAATAATTTAATAAGGCTGATTTATGTTTTTAATTTATTGAATAATTGGTAATTTGGTTTTGCTTATTTTTTCAGGCGACACTGTCTTCATAAAGTCCATTGATGCTTCCGCCCAATTCAAAAATGCCACATACCTATGTGAGGCTATAGAGGAGGTGATAGCCGATGTGGGGGAAGAAAATGTAGTGCTAGTGGTGACAGATAATGCAGCAAATTATGTTGCTGCTGGTAGATTATTGATGGAGAGGCACCCAACTATATTTTGGACTCCATGTGCCGCCCATTGCATTGACCTCATGATGGAGGATCTTGGCAAGCTCCCATGGATAAAAACATGTATGGAATCAGCAAGAAACATTTGCAAATTTGTTTACAATCATGCATGGGTGCTTAACCTTATGAGGCAATACACGGGGTTGAGGGAGTTGTCTCGTCCTGGCATCACTCGGTTTGCATCAAATTTTATCATGTTGCAATCCTTGATTCGGTCAAGGGCACCTTTGAGGCGCATGTTTGCTAGTGAGGAGTGGTCTTCCTCATCCTTTTCTACAAGCACTGCAGGGATTGCTGTGGCTGATTGCATATTTGATGAGGCAGGGTTTTGGACACCAGCAGATGAGATTGTGAAGGTAACATTTAATTCTTTATTATGTTTTAATTTTTAATCATATCTTACTTTTATTTGTTCATTTTCATTGACAGTCACACTTACTTATTTGTGAAACATGTTTGCACTTTGCAGTTTATTGAGCCCTTGCTAGTTCTCCTACGAGTTGCAGATGGGGAGAAGCCCGCAATGGGCTACATATATGAGGGCATGGATAGGGCCAAAGAGGCCATTAGATTAGTCTATGGTGGAGTTGATGATAAGTATCGTCCCATTTGGGAGATCATTGATAGGAGATGGCAAAACCAACTCCATAGGCCCATCCATGCAGCCGCATGTTTCCTAAATCCGGCCTTCCACTTCCGCCGTGATCTCCGTGCAGATAGAGAAATTCTTAGTGGGCTCTACTCGACGATAGAGAGAATGTTGCCCGCTGTTACTACACAGATAGTGCAGAGATAGATGCC
Source organism: Sequoia sempervirens (assembly GCA_007258455.2). Taxonomy (NCBI): domain Eukaryota; kingdom Viridiplantae; phylum Streptophyta; class Pinopsida; order Cupressales; family Cupressaceae; genus Sequoia; species Sequoia sempervirens. The sequence goes on from VDFB02377476.1 coordinate 18,319, forward strand.
TTCACTAAGGCACGAGGAGACTTCTTTGCACGTCAAATGTGCAAAGATAGTAGGACAACATTAATGCCAGGTAAAAATATATTTAAGGCCATAATTTTCATCTTTTTATATTATAATTTATTATTAAATGTTGAACTTGAACTTGAAACTTGAAATGAGATTGATTTTGTTTCTTTTTCTCATCTCAGATAGATGGTGGGAGATGTTTGGTTCTGATACACCGAACCTGCAAAATGTTGCCATACAAATATTGAGCCAGCCATGCAGTTCATCCGGTTGTGAGCGCAATTGGAGTATGTTTGAGCACATACACTCCAAGAAGCGCAATAGATTGACAGTGGAGAGGATGAATGACCTGGTATATGTTCATTACAACCTTCGGCTCAGATACAGGAAGGTTTTTGACCACGACAACACCCCGATCTGTTTAGAGGAGGTTGATCCACAGTCTGAGTGGATCACTGAGGCTACAGACGCAGTCTTTAGTGACGAGGACCTTGATTGGGTGGACCAGGCAGAGAGAGAGGCTGAGGTTGTAGCCATGGCTGAGGAGGAGGCTAGAGCACGAGGAGACATAGCTACTGGTGGTGAGAGTGGTATGGGGACTCAGACACAGGCAAAGACTATGGCTGCAGCTGCAACATCATCCAGGACCTTTAGACGCCTTCGTAGGAAGGATGCTGGCTCCACTATGCCATAGGCATAGAGTGATAGACTTATAGCTATTGTTTTGAATCTTTTGATATTTCATATTTGTATGGAACATTTGATGTCATGGATTTCATATTCCATGAGTTTTGTATACATTTGACTAATTTTATATATCAAAGTATGTTATTTCCTTCAGCAGCGCAACTACAATTTGTGTACTTTATACTTATGTGATCATTGTATACTTGTGTATGTGATCAAATTTGCTTTTATTTGTGTTGTATTCAATAAAGGGTGCTTGAAACAAGTTTTAAATCTTTAAAAATTTCTAATTTTCTAAGGTTTTTTCAACTTTTTTCATTTTGCCGAGTCTGCGTCGAGTCCGAGTCCGAGTCGCCGAGTCACCGAGTCGAGTCACCCTAGCCGAGTCCAAGCCAAGTCCGAGTCTCATAACTATGCTTTCAAGTTTCAACAACTCCATTCTACTAAGGGGTATATGGAGTTGTCTTGTGTCTCTAAATTCCATGCTCTTTACAAAATCTGTCAAAATTTGTGGAACTGAGCTCACAGTCATTGCAAGTCTTCAAAACCTTAATCTTCCTACTAGTACAAATTTCCAAAAGAGCTTTAAACTCCTTAAACTAACTAAAGACTTAAGATTTTCTCCTGAGGAAAAATGCCCATGTCCTAGAATAAACATCTATAAACAATACATAATACAAAGACTTGAAATTGAAGGAACATTAACAAGACCAAATACATTTGAATGAATCAACTCCAACACCCCAAAAGATTTGCCCCTGAGGATATAGAGCCATGTCCCTCTAGAATAAGCATCTATAAAGATACATAATACAAAGACTTAGAAATTGAAGGAAAATTAATAAAACCAAACACATCTAAATCAATCAAGTACAACACCCAAAAAAATTTGTGAGAAGTAAAATAAAGACTCAATATGGTTTTGTTTACCATATATACAATGTCCACAAAAATCAAATTCAAAAGCACAATCATTCAGACCCTCAACAAGATTTTTTTCAAATTCCTTAGACTATTCTCACCTATATGACCCTTTCTCTTACCAAAGCATTGGTTTCATTCTCAAGGTGTACAACTTCTTTCTTAGGAAAAGTTTGTTAACCAAAGATTTAACCAAGTAAAAGTCTCCCAACTTCTTCCAAAGAGCTTGTGTAGTCGCCTCTTCATGTACCATTCAACAAAACAAATCCGCCAAGGAAATCCTGATGAGGTCCTTTTCCTTTTTGTCCAATAGATCCTAGTCAGCTTGTGACATTGTTGTGGATTTAGATCTAGATACACAGATCATAGATCTTTGTCTATGAGCATATCTGCCAGTTTGAGTTTCCAACTTTCCACAACTCAAAGTTAGTGCCTATAAATCTCTCCATCTCTATTCTCAATGTGCTTACTATTTTTCTTGCAACACGATCTTTTGTGCAAGCTCCCACTCAAATCAAGATTAGAACAAAAAACCTTGTCCATGTTGCCATAACCAGCTTGCTCTAGTTAAGGCCTATTTTGACATTTGTTTGAGGCCAAAATCAACCTCTAAAGCCCTAAAAATTGCATTTTTGAACATCTATAATTGATGAAAACATTTCCATCAAATACTCCAACATGTGAGTTTGTCTTGATATGATACATATGCACTAAATAAAAAATGATTATGAAATGAGATATACGAATGTCCACAAAAGACCAAAAATAGATCAACCGGACAAGAACATACAACAGATACAATAACAATGGATTAAGGGGAAAATGGAGACCATACACAAAAAGCAAACACGAATGGGGACTAACCTAAAAAGGGGGAAAAACCACAAGCACATGTAATAATTAAAAGGGAGGGGGAAGACCCCGTAACGTAATAAACAAAAGAAAACCATCCAAGTGAGTAACCAAAATCCTCAAGTTTCCATGTTTCAAGATGGAAAGTTCAAGAATGCTCGCCTAGGAGAGTCTAGAACTAAGGAGAGCAGGATGGACAATCTAGGAGGTGACCAATGTCAAATAGAACCCCTATAACATTTGAGGCCAAAGAACTACTGGTAGTGGGGAAAAAGCTAGTAATGTGAACCTACCACTAAGATCTACACCATGGAACACATAATACTTAAACCCATCATATTACCTAATTAGATTAAAATAAAATGAGATGGAGTATCATACGACAAATGCACATATTCATACACTAGAACAGATACATTTCTTAATTAACTCTCTTTATTCATATTATATGTAACATAGATTACAGTTGTAGTGTTTCCAATCTCACTGCTTGACACTATATACTCTTCTAGATTATCTCATCTATATCTCTTTCTATGTCCACTTCTCTACTCTCTATGCCTCTATATCTCTATTTATCGCATTAAGATCACAATACATAAATACTAGCAACATTATAATACAATAAGACATGACTATTAGTCTTGCTTGTTCTCCATTTCTGATGATAGATCTGGCTGTGGTGTATTGTATGATGCCAAATACAACTTTGGAGTTCTTGTTCCCTAGCTTTGTTCTATTGTCAGCTCAATGGCTGTTGTGATATATTTGGTGGATCTGCAGTATTGGATATGCTTTCAATTTCTTCAATGAACAAGCTCAAATTTATAGCAAAAATACATACATCTAGAGGTATATCCCATAAATATGCTGATTATTACATCCCCAATTTAAGACCATGACTTGAGACCAATACTCAGAGGAAAATTCCACCTGGGAGGATTGTGATGAAATCCTTCAAAAGTTTCCATATTTGTTTAAAAACAATTAAGACTATATATAATTATTATTTTAGACTTGGATTTATAAATAAATAATCATCGGGGACGATGATTCTTAAGGGGAGGAGTATGTTACATCCCCTCTAACTTGAACAAGTTTATGGCAATGAAATTATGGTCGTTATGTTAGTTGCAAGTAACTGTTTTTCATGAGAATGTGAAATTGGGGATAGAATAATTGTTTTATATGTCGTAACTGCAAATGTTATTGATTTTCTTTTATATGCGAAAATGTATGTGATGATGAGTTTGTATTTAAACATGTATTATGTCGAGAATGGTCTAACCCTAGTCTTTTTGTCAAGTGGTTGCAAGATCGTCAACATTTGAAGGGAAAGGGAAATATCATCAAGGAGATGTTGTGGTTAACAAGGATCAAAAATTATCACCAGCCTTGAGTCGGTGTAAGATGGTTGTGTTTAAGTCATAACCTTGGCCAAATCTCTTTTAATAAATTAAATGTTGAACAAGTCAATTTTAATTATTAACCAACCTTTTCCTTTTGGAGTCGTAGAAACTAACTCTTTGAAGTGCATCTTAGAAGTTTGTAAATGTTTTTAAAATATTAAATAAATAACAATATTTGTAACCTTAAGTCCATCGCTTGTAATATAAAAATTAATTGAACAGAAGATGGGAGTCGTCGGTGGTTTTGAAGGGCAATAGTTTCCCCGCCAACTTTCCATCATGCCTCTAGGAGAAACGGCCAAGAGAGTAGCCATGCAACCACAGGCTCTTTAAGTCTTGAAGGGAGGTTTCAAAGGGGACTCTCTTTATCATCGAAGGCTCACATTTTCTTTCATTCTTCCACACTTTATTCATTCGGCTCAATTTTCATCATTTGCTATCGATTTCATTGAGATTCATACTTTCTTTCTTCTGAGAAGCCATTCTTCTGGTCTTGGTCTTGGTACCTTACTTGTCTCTACACATATCTTGTATCACTTCTCATTTATTCTCCCTATCCTCCTTTCTCATAAACGAAAACTTTTGGAGGGTGTCAATTTGGGATCACTCATGGTTGAGCATATAGATGAGAACTTTGTTGTAGTCCGAGTCACCAAATTATTTCTTTTGGAAATCCAGTGCGGAGCATCTGCAAGTTTCGAACTATTAATCAGGCATGTACGGAAGATTTAAATGTGTTAACCCAACTTCGATAGCATTAAATCGAGTTGATACTATCTTCCATACGAAATAATATTAATGAATTCTTGTCGAGCTAGAAGTGTAATAGATTTCAATTCTTTAGTTGGATACTTCATAAAATGAAATGTATAGTAAATAAACATGTTTCGATTCTTTCCGCCTTTTCTTATCTAAAAACCGAATATTAGTAGAGCTTCTTTCGAATAAGTTCTAGGCTTTGTTACACTCATGCCATAGTCGAAGCTCTTTCTCTCTCTCTCTTTATAAACTGTTCATAATCAATCCGAGTTGGAATTATTTAAAATTTCTTATCTCTTAATTCCTGTAACCTACTTGATTTTTCTTGGTACTCGAATCTCGCCAAACCATGTTATATATATTGGGCAAACAAAGAATAAAAATTCAAAACTAAGAGTAACCTTAGTAGAGAATAGTTAAAGGGCTTCTCCCTAGTTGCAAGAAAGAATATGTTGCTTATGATTTCTATGAGAGGAAATTTTGGTTTGAGCCACTTAAACTCTTTCTCATCTCTGCAATTCTGAAAAGAACTTCACCTGATTGGAAACATATGTTGTAAGATGAATCTTTGAAATTATAAATTATAAATTAATGGAATAAGAAAAATAAATGTCAAGAAAGGGTGAGAGTGCTAACGACACAGGTGTACCATTAATGATAAAATCCTTGGCCAAGGTACGATGCTAGATTAAGCATTTTTCAACTATCAAGTACCAGATATACCCTTGGTCAGAGTGATCTTTCTAGTTGGGACGTACCCATAGTGAAGGATCGATCAGGTGGTATAGGTCCTTGACACCAAGCTCAAAGGTATGATGATAATTTTGATCCTTGTTGATTACCCTCATGAAGGGACGGGTTTCTTCAGTTGAAGAAACGCGGGAGGCTAGTAGGTCTTCGGATGGGCGAAAAAGCCCTTGATGATATTTCTTTTTCCCTTGGAAACATAAAAGTTTTGTGCAGCACTCCAGTAGGAAGCCTTCAAAACTGTATTTTCTTGTACTCTTTCTCTCTCTTTAAATTCCAAAAATAATTACCTAGCATGTTTATTTCATAGCTATATTTATTGCTCTTACTTTACGAAAGCAAAGAAAAGTTAGTTATCATTCTTTTGTATTTTCAGTTATATGAAATTAGTTAGTTGTTTCCTTTCAGCTGAAACTGAAATTTTAAAGTTAGTTGATTAATTGAATATGATGTAATTATATAAAATTGTTTTTCTTTTCCGTTCAAATTGCAAAGGAAACCCTAGCACAAAAAAAAGTTAGTTACTTTTCAGCAGAAAGCTAGTAGTTAGATTCCATTCTTAAAGTATAGATTAGTTAGAGTATTACATCCTTCCACTCCTCTGGCTTGGCATGCACCCATACACCCTCGCCCCAAGCTTCCAACATACCCACATTAGTAGACTTGCATCCATGAGTCCCTCTCAACCGCTTGCTCTTATGCTCCGACCTGCTCCTCTTGAGCTACTTTGTACTGGCCAACAGGACTTCCTGAGCCCCCTTTAACCTTGCACGCCCATGGCATGCCTGGTGCCAATCCTTGACCTTGGTGTCCCAGCTTGGACTTACTCAGCATCCCATGCACCATTTGACACCACTCCTCAAGTTGGGACGAGTAGCTCCTAAAACTAGTCCCTCGTCCACCTTGCATCTTGTAACAGCCCAACCCTTCGGTAAAATTAAAATATTCATAAATTATATCCTAAAAGTAAGTAAATGTGTTAATCATGTCATTGCAATAGAATTTTTCTTTTTCTTTATTGACAAAACATGAACAAGTTGCCATATTAATTTACAATAAAGATTCCATTTCAATATAATAACTTCACAAGTACATGAAACAAGAATACGTACCTTAACTATCATAGCTCCAATGAGCTTTAAAACAAATAGTAGTAAGAAGGTCCAGGAGTCCGTCCCTTCAAATCTTGGTACATCGGCCGCTTGCTGAGGAGGAGAAACATCACTTGGGCGCTTTTCCGCCAACCACGGACTTATAATGCAGTCCCTCGCACACCTATCATTAGATAGATGGCCCTCCCTTCGAAGAAGAGATTGGTAGGGTATCCTTTAACGATTACCAACTGAGCATAGTGTTGTGTTCCTACATAACTAGGTCTTATGCATACGGCATCTCTTGAACTAGTATGTACTTCGGGATCACAATGAACTGACAGTGTAGTCTCAACTATTTCACATCTAAGTGGAAGTTGTACATTTCACTACTTTGGCCAAAGTGCTATCATTCAGTACTTCGAAGGAAGGTCATCTATCATAAACACTACTCAAGGCCAATTTGCATTAAGGCTTTCTTACACTATGCGTAAGTTGATCTATCGGGGTAGTCTGTACCCTAGACTTCCTACATCAACTAACTACTAGAACGGAGATCATTCTAACAAGTACTTACAACTATTTACCTTATACTGGATACTCTCATCCTAGGAGCTTCATTAACTTGACTAAGTTAACTTATAACTAGTTGTGAACTGTAACTTATTAAATTCCCTCAATCCATTCCTAGTATTAAATAGCTATACACAAGCATACACTTCTTGTATGGAGTCAATACAAATAATGCCATTAAATCTTCAATGCATAGTAAATCCGTCTACTAATGAATGCAAAGTTAATAGTATAAAGCATGTAATTGGCTTTTCTATTTTCTAAATTATCTCTTTGCAATTGATATCATTCTTCAAATATTCAATCCAAAGAATATCATATAAACAATCTTATTCCCTATAAAACATGGAAAAACAAAAGAGATAGCATGCCTGTTATTAGCTTTCCACAGGTGTTGCTCTAGTAAGAAGATGCTACTCCTTCTAGTCAAAGGATTTCCAATCACCTCTAAAATTGGACTCTTAGCACGACAGGGGATAATCTCAGATTACTATTCACAGAGATGACAAAAGACAGAAGTCATTTCTCTGTCAAGTAAATACTACTTTCCAGAATTGAAGGTTACTCTCACAGCAGTACAAAGTTTACTCACAACAGGGTAAAATTCACTCTCAGCTAAATAAATATGACAAAAGACAGAAGTCATTTCTCTGTCAAGTAAATACTACTTTCCAGAATTGAAGGTTACTCTCACAGCAGTACTGTTGTGACCTTTTCACACATCGCCCCATTCAAGATGGGGACCCCTAATTTTTGCTCCATTCTGGTCATTTTGGCTTTGGTTTTTGTGTGTGTCTCTCTCTCTCTGTCTGTCTCTTTTCTATGGTCTGCTTCCTGGGGACGTTCTCGTCTGCAAGCTTCAACATGAATTTGGCCAAGTCTGAAATTAGGGTTTGAGTCTTTCCAGCCAATTTGAAGTCAAACGAGGTGAATACATTGAAAATTGAGCTTAACATTGTTGTCAACATGTTTCCAGCAGGCTCTCAGCAAATTTTCATCCGATTCTAAGGTACTTACTATTTTTAGTAAGTGTGAAATTACAGGCGATTCGTCAACATTTTTGAGATTCCGACAGTCACACCACACTCGAGTATATCGATGCTTGCATGCCAAATTTGAGCAAAAACAGATAACTTACTATTTTTAGCGTCTAGCTTAGACAAATTTGGGTAGATGCAGAGTTTTCTTTGCATGTCATATTCCTTCAGGTTTTCAAGACCTTCGCGAACGATGTAACATGCAAGTCGAGATGACCACTTTCGGGATTCACCTTAGGCTATTTTTAGGGTTTGCATGTCGAGGTTTCTTTTGCATGTCGGGTGATTCCGATGGGTTTTTCAAGAGCTTCGCGATGGTATGACATGCAAATGGAGATCCTCACTCAGTAAGGAACTTGCTATTTTTAGCAGGTGTGTCCCGGTAGCCGCCTCCCAGCAGTTCAGATTCACAAGCTGATCGCAGTGACGCAGAAACGAAGGCAAACAGATATCATTTGGTATGCATGCGAAGCAATTAGGGTTTCCGCCCAAAAGAAGCATAAAAACGAATTTTTCAAAACCGTAAATCACGTCCATCCTTCAAGCTATCTCTGGTGAAATTTCAAGTCAAGCGGAGCACTTACTATTTATAGTAAGTCAATTTGGAAACGAGGCTAAAATAGTAAATCAAGCGTTGATGTCAGCCAGAGTCATATGGTGAGGAGCGCCTCATTCAAATTTCAACTCGATCGGAGCTTGGGAGCTATCAGAAACATGAGCTTACTATTTATAGTAAGCCACCTTCAGAAACAGGCTAAAAATAGCAGGGTGATTAAAAGTGGCAGTGTCGACAGGATAATGAGGTTGCGAGGATCCAGTGTTTAAAATTTCATGGCAATCTGAGCTTCCGAAGTGTGAAAATCAAGAGGCTTACTATTTATAGTAAGGCATGAAGAAACTGGCAAAGACGAGAAAAATAGCTAAGTCTGGAGCTTTATCCTCCACCACCTTGAAAATGCGCCCAGCTTGCCTTCAGATGTTTGAAAATTTTTCTAAGGCATTAAAATCCGCCTGCCACCTCCAAATGCGCCCATCTTGAGAAAGTCAAACAGGTCAATGCTTTTCATCCTGTAGCTGGGCCAAAATGCGCCCAAGGGAAATTGGTGAAAGCATAAGAAAAATTTCTAAGTATGAGATTATCCACCTCATGCCTCCATTTGCGCCCACTCACAAGAAAGTCAAGGAGGGTCAAAGTGTCTCATCCTTCACACTATCTAATATGCGCCCACATGCTAGCAAGAAGCATAAAAAATTTCTAAGGCAAACTTGTCCTCCTCACCCCTTGAAATGCGCCCAAAAGGAGAGGAAAAGTCAACAAGTCAAAACGTTTTCATCCTCCACCCCCTTTGAAATGCGCCCATGCTTTAAACTTCATCCGCCTCACTATGTGAAATGCGCCCATAAGGCTAAGAGGTCAACAAGTCAACAAAAGTTCATCCTTCAGCTTATGCAAAATGCGCCCAAAACAGATCATATGATGACAAAAGTTTTAAATTTTTCTTGACCCCACCACATATGCGCCTAAGGAAAAGATAACGCCTATGTGGCATCCCCTTGAAATGCGCCCATGCTTAAAGTCAAAAGTCCACATGAGTATCTTGGACGCGCCATGAAGACAAGGTAAAGTGGAGTAGAGGAAAAGGAGTTAAGGCGTTGAAGGTGTAAGGTAATAAAATATTCCCCATGATGTGCCAAATGCGCCAAGACACAAGATGAATAAAAGGAAATATGTAAGGCGTGGCTGGTATCCTCTGGCATGTGCTAGGCGCCAAGGGTGATGGGAGTTATAAGGTGAAGTGAAATATTGTTGGGCGTGGTAAAGTATTATTCTTCTTCAAGTATCATGTGCGCCTAGGGTGAATGAAGTGTGTTAGGCGTTGAAAATATTTTCCTAGGCGTGATTCTTCTCAAAGTGAAATAAAGTATAAGAAGGGTGATGAAATATTTCTCTAAGGCGTTGGAAGTGGAGTCTTCTGGCAAGTGTAAAAGAGGAGAGGTTTAATATGCTAGGCGTGGTGAAATACAAGTTGTTGGTAAATATTGCTAAGGCGTTGAAGTTGCAAAGTGATAAAATTTCCTCTAAGGCATTGGAGCTCCAAAAATATTTTTCAAGTGTGAAGTTAAATACGAAGTGGTGGCTAGAAAATAAAATGTGCCAGGCGCCTTCATGAAAATTTTTCTAAGTGAAGTTGATATTTTCACAGGCAAAGTTGATCGAGTTGGATATAAAATTTTCTAAGGCAAAATTTTCGAAGTGATTCAAAAATTTTCTAAGGCACAAAATATTTTCTCCCTTAGAAAAATGCCTAAGTCTGGGGAGGTGATGGAATTTTCCTGAAACATGAGCAGAGTTGCCACAGTAAAGTCGTGAGTGCCAGCTGCAGATTAATAAAAATTTTCCAAGTCGAGCAAAATTCTCGAGGGGATCAAAGAACGAGAATAAATTTGATGAAAGAATATTTTCTAAGGTTCAAAATTCAGAGAAATAAAATGAACCCGTTCGTTGTGCACCCATGGGTTCGATGCGTTCTGGAGAAAATTTTCTTCTGGGTATCGAAGATTGCCGATGAGGAGTTGATTTTAAGGTCTTCCACAGCTTGTCGAGGATTCGGGGATGAAGATTTTGATGGGCACTGGATTGATAAGTTTTCCTAAGGGAAAATTTGAAAATTTTCTAAGGCAAAGGTGAAGAAAATGTGTTTTCAAGGTGAAATTCTCCAGATGATGAATTTGAAAGGAACTGCCTAGGTGAATTTGCTTCAATCCTTCGTGAAGATAGTTTACTTGAGCCGAAAATGAATAAAATCAAGGTTGTCAGAGCTCCAGCAGGTGAAATGAGTTTCTCAAAGATGTTACGCCCTTGAAGAGGATGGATTGAAAAAATGGCTAAGGCATGAAGAATTTGAGCGCGAAGTTGGCTAAGGACAAACGATGGGCCCTTGAAGATCAGAACATGAAAATCAGGTAAGTAAGTTGAGCTTAGATTATGAAGTGTTCTAATACCCTTCTCCTTGCTTGTTTTGCAGGAGGGACGTCGAGATCAAGCGTGATGACTTGAAGTGGAAGCACGATGAAGATGAGTTTCAATCTCGAAGGAGGAAAATTTGCAAGAAAATGGCTAAGTGTTAAGACTTAGTATAACTCGAAGTGACGAAGATGAAAACCCTCAAGTGGAAGAAATCAAAGAACAACGCCAAGAAAGAAGATCGAGAACAGTGTGAACGCGCCTACAAGTGGAATCTTCTAGAAGGATGATGGTGGACATTATGGCGCATTTATTACCCCACTCTCCTCGTGGCGGTTTTAGGGCAATATTATTTAGGGCTGAGGTGGCACGATTCTGGCCACTCTATTGATTGTAACCCTAGCCGTCTTTTGGGACTTGGCTAGCTATATAAAGGGGGAGTCCCCCTCATTTGTAATGCATTAGAATTAGATTAGACATTGGAATAGTAGACAGTAGACATTGAGAGAGTATTAGCATTAGAATTAGATAGTGTAGCATTGTAGGGCATTTTTGCATAATTTGGAGAAGAGAGAAAGTTTTCCCTTTGAAAACTTTTGAGGAGATTGTTGTGTAACACATTTTATGATAATAGATCTTTTCATTGATGATGGAATTCGTCTTGTCATGAAATGCTAGCAAGGTTTCTTCTTCCTTTCGTATCCAAGTAGCTTAAATTCATGCAAGTAGCTTACTTTGGTGTGTGGTGTTTTACTAAGATAGCTTCGCTTTATTCCATACCACTAGCGGCTTGTTGATGATAAGTTCGCCTTGTGTGGTCAACTGGACATTACCTTGAGTTTAACTTCAGTTGTGATTTATATGCTTATATGCGTCGTTGTGATGGTGTATGCATGTTAAGTCATAATTTGAACATCTTTTGCTATTTCCCTTGAAGATTGCACCGATTTTACTGAGGCTGTCCGACGGAGGCTAGGTGAAATCCGGTTGAAGTCTATTGAAACAAAGCTCCACATATCCCGCATTTAGAATAGAACATAAACTTCTTAGGCCCTACACCCTTTTAAATTCAGTTCATTTCCGGTTAGAATTAGGAAACTTACCACCGCCAAATCATTTGAATCACACGAAAGCCCTTAGTCTACTGTTTGTTGTTAGCCGTCGAACAATTGTGTAAGTCCCCTTGACATACCAGCAATATCACATCGAGCCAAACTGAGCCTATTCGCACTCAAGGAACCTTGGAGTTGAAAGCATGATCTTACTCGCAATCTTAGCATGCTGAATACTTTGTTCAAGAGAGGATAGAGCGTCCGTTAGGAGACTTTATTCTGTGTTGGTGCGGTCTCAAAAACCACGTCAACAAGTACAAAGTTTACTCACAACAGGGTAAAATTCCTTCTCAGCTAAATAATGGACACTCACAATCAGAATAAACTCGCTCACAGCAAAATGAACTTCTTTGAAGAGAACAAAATCAAACTTGCAATCTTCTAAAATCGTGTGTTTGAAGAATAAGCTTAGCAGCCTATATATAGTGTTTCAAAACTTAACCAATTCCTCTTTCTAAGGCGTCCAAGCTGCCAGCAGGGTTTGGAATAGTTCAAATAAGCCATGTGTCGCCTTTTAGAGAAGATTTCGACCTCCATTTGATGACAACAATGAAGAAAGTTCGTTTTACACATGACAAATCCTCAAAAACGCGACACCTACAGGTATAGGCGCGTTTCAACAGGTAAGGATAAGTGAAAGTTTATGTAGAGACAAAGTCCCTGGTCAGATGGCGTCCACCTTTCCCATTTTTTTGGCTGCACTTGAATTTATCTCAGCCGCATTCAGTTACCTTGGCCCTAGTCGTGCGATTCTACAAGCGCCATTTCATTCTCATTCGTCATTTTCATTTTTACGGGTATGAATTCATAAAAACGTATTTCATTTTCCTCTTTATTTTCCACTTCATAGTTTCTATATAGTTCAAAAGAAATATTTGAAACTTGGCGGAATTGTGCCAATAATATTTTGATTTATTTTGAAGTCATAGTATTTGTTTTTCAAGAGTTGTTTGACTTTTGAAGGTAATATTCATTTTTGAGAAAAACGTCTCATATTTCAAATTTGTGATTTCTCTTCAACACTTAATGATAAAGTGTTTGTTTAAACTTCATTTGATTTTCAATACCACTTAATAAAATTATCTATATATTTATTTTATTATATTAAAATATTTATATAATATAGTTTTAATTTACATTATATATTTATGTATAATTATTTAAATTTAAAAATTTAAATAATCTTATACACATATATATATTTGTAAAGACTATATTATATACATACTTGATATAATATTAAATATATAAATATATTTACCTTTACGTATATACATGTATATACATATACATTTTAAATTACAATGTATGTATACTGCGAACCAGTCAGCATACTTTTATTATACGTACCCATGTATATGTATATATATGTGTATACGTAGATTCCGAGGTAATATCATCATAATATTTATTCACATTCACATATATATAACAAGTTGGTTGTGGGTATGTATACATGTATATTTACTTGTATACTTCCTCTATGTATTTGTATTCATAAATGTATTTATATCAACGCACACGTATGGCATATCCATCTGCTCTCATATGTTTGTATCGACATGAATATACCTATGGACACTTGTACATACCGTATTTATATGTATATATACATATACACATGCCCCACCTCCTATCCTGTAATATTATTCCACATATGGTTATACTGGCAAACATCACTTATTCACACATTCAGAAGTAGATACGACTCCTAATGATAATAAACAAGCCTATGGATGACTTACCCTTAACTCAACAAATGACTTAGCTTACTCAGTCTATAGTATGTGTGTATATGCCAAATTGGTGCTCGTTACTGTTTACCCGACCAAGTTCCTCCCCGAGTGATATCTCTCCTCTCCCTGGAGGAATGAACCTGTTTCCTGTACACCATGACACGACAACGGGAGTCATATGCTCAAAACAAAGCAAAATACATGAAACATTTCAAAAGTTAGATTATTCACAAATCAATAACCTTCTATTCTCCTTTATGCAGTATTTCACCAAGAATAACATCAAATGAAACAACATTCATATTGAAAACAAGGTACAAGCATCATTAATTCACCTTTAGAATTCACATTTACTTTATCTAGTAATGGTAAATTGTAACGTCACAATTTGGGATGTAACACATCTCTTGTTGCATCCAAGTCCCATGGCACATTCCTAATGCCTTGCACTAGTACCAAACCGATAGGACTTACTAACCTACTCCGTGGAACACCTTTGCTCTTTCCCTTCTGTGTACCAACTCCACCCTCTTGAGTCCCTTCCATGCACTGCCCCATATTGGGTCCTAGAACATACCTTTGTTCCATTGGGGTACTCCCTGAGTACTGTTCCATCTAACTTGCACTTCCCATTCTAGCACCACACCATCATGTACTCTTGACTCCTTGTGGAGTCCTTACCTAACTAGCCCCTTTTGAGCACCCTCTCTAAGACCTTGACCCATACCTGGGTCGTCCCCTCGTTCCTTTGGACAATGGGTTCATTGTCCCCATTAGAACTCACACCTTTGGCATACCTGGGCGAGCACCCCAAGTAGCATTCCTTTCCTCTTTTGCTAGGGATGCACATGCCCAACACTGTGCCCCAAATTTATCCCTTAGTACATAGTTCTAGTGTGCCCCTCTTTGTCCATCTTATCTCGCCCATTGTGCGACGAGTTCCAACAGTCAACCCCCTTAGCAACATGCCTTGGGACTGACCCATGTTGGCCCAATTACTCCGCTTCACTGGGTAGGGCTCCTAGCGTACCCATGACCCCACTTCTTTAGGCCACGGCAGAGGTACTCTCATTTCCTCCTAGGATCCATGAAGAACACCATGCTTATGCCCAAAGCAATGGCGGTTGAGCTATTCTTCGCTCTTGAGGGGAGTTGTCCCTATTAGTCCTTGACTCCTAGTACCCCTAGACACCTATGTGCACTCCTGGCACCGGATTGGGTTCACCCCCTTTGAATGAACCACCCCCTTTATATAAGTTATTTGTTTGATTCCCAGGCAGGAAGCACCACTATTTAGGCCCAATACCCCAATTTTTGACCTAGTCATCAAATTGCTCCAATCTTCAATCCTACAAGTTCCAAACTTGACTAACACCCCTTTTTGGGTTCCTCGAGCTCCAAACCCGAACTCCATGAAGTTACACCCTGTGCAACCCACTTCACTTTTGGTCAACCCCTGGCACACTTGGAACACCCTGTTGGTGCACCCACTGGAACACCTTGTTCCACTCCTACTGTCCACTGGAACACCCTATTGGTGCACCACTGGACTGGACACCCTGTCTACCTTGGAACTGGAACGCCCTGGAACACCCCACTAGAACTAGAATGCCCCACTATGACCCCGCCCTCCATGCACTATGCTGCCCCGCAACTTGACGTTCCATTTTGTCCCTTGCACTCCAATGCACTTTGGAACCACTTCCACGCCTTAGCACTTGGACTCCACTCCACAGTTACGCCCCAAATACCACTACACCTTGGAACCCCTGGAACTTTGTACTGGAGCACCCTAATCCTGGACTAGAACACCCTAGTACCCAGGTCCCAAACTTGGCACTCTCACTTCAAGAGTGACCATTCCCTTATATTCTCCCCCACTCAAAAACAAAAGTTGGTAATCCTAACTAAGTCTTATTCGCCTCATTTGGCATACATTTTAATTTTTAGCTTTTAGTTTTTAGACTTTTTACCCGAGCCATGAGTCTTGGCCGCGTGAGGGACTGAAGAGATCATTGGAGGTGCAATTTCTGCAAAAGTTGAGGATGTGGGTTTTGGGCTGTTGCACTGCATACACTTACAATTATAGGTATGTAACTTTATTTTATTTTTCTCTTTTGATTTTTATTTTTCATTTTTTGTGTTTTGAAAGGCTTTAGAAACTTTCAAACAAATGCAATTGGTAGGTATAAATCCAAATTCTTTGCCAGAGTCATCCCTCCCATTTTGGCACAGCCAAGGAGAAATCTGGCAAAGAAATTGGATTTATACCTGCCAATTGCATTTGTTTGAAAGTTTCTAAAGCCTTTTCAACAAATCAATTGTCTGCAAACGCCAAAGCCTGCAATCATTGTATTCCATGAGATGACATCTCTTTGAAGCATTCAATCAAATAGTTCACATGCCTTGCCCATGCTTCCCCATTTTGCATACATATCTACTAGAGCATTTTCAACCATAATATCTGACAAAAATCCACCTTCTATTATAATTTCATGGATGTACATACCCTGTTCCAAAGCTCCCATTTTATTGCAGGCAAGGAGGATGCTAGCAAAGGTTGTGGAATCTAGCTTTACAGTGTTTACACCTGCCAATTGCATTTGCTTGAAAGTTTCTAAAGCCTTTTCAACAAATCCATTTTGTGCATATCCTGCAAAATTGCAATCCATGAGACCACATTTCTTTTCAGGGATACTGTCGTGCATTGTCTATGATTTTTTTTTAACATTGTAGGTTTTCTGATTTTGTTTTTGAAACATTGTTTTTTCATTTTTGCAGCATCATTATCATAATGAGATCTTACAGCAAAAGTGAGGATGAGGGTCAGGAGGTTGAAGTAGAAATTCAAAGTGAACATGAATCATCTGATGATCCTGAATTTGAAATGGGGGGGTGGGTGAACATGGCTCAAATACTCAAACTGAAACAAGTTCTATTGAGAGTAAAAATTATGGCTGCCCTTCACAAATCCTCGAAAAATGGACCAAGTGCCCCTTTGATCCAAAATCACCTTTAAAATAGTTTGCATCTAAGATTGCAACAAAGCTTGGGACAGTTGGGGGCACTAGAAAGTGGAAGTGCCACGTGTAATCTTGAATGGTTTGGCAACATTACTAGAACTAATGCTCACTTCCTTCTTGTTCGAGGCAAAGGTGTAGATGTATGCAAAAAGGTGGAAGGGAACTTGAAGTACATGTCTGAAATATTAAAATTATGGGGTTGTAATGAGGATGAAGTACCTGTATCTGCTACTTTACCACAAAAGAGTGGGGGTAGTCAGATTTCAGTAGTTTCTACTTTTGCTTTGCAAAGTCTAAGGCCACTGAATCCATCCAATTCAAGTGCAACAAAGCCTAAGGGGAAACGTAAGATGACATCTTCACAACCATTGGCAAATTTATTCAATGTGCAAGTAAAGGATGAGGCAGATGATGCCATTGGAAAATTCTTCTTTACCAATGGCATTCCATTCCATGTGACTCGCTCTCCTTATTATAAGGAAGTTGTGTCAAAGATAATAAGGGCAGGACCATCATATGTGCCACCAGGGGAGACTAAATTGAGGACAACAATCTTGAATCAAAAATATTCCAAGATTAATATTTTGATGGAAAAGATGAAGAGAACCTAGGTCACAAGTGGATGCAACATAGTCATGGATGGGTGGAAGGACATTAGGCATCATCCACTCATCAATATCATGGTTACATCTATAGCAGACCCTTATTTCCTTAGGGCTATTGATTGTTCAGGGCATAGCAAGGATGTTCATTATCAATTCTAGATCCTCAAGGATACCATGGAGGAGGTTGGGCCACAAAATGTGGTGTAGGTAGTGATAGATGTGGCCCATGTGTGCAGAGCTACAGGGAAGTTGATTGAGGCAGCCTATAGACATCTTTGGTGGACTCCTTGTTGTGTGCATCCCATGAATAATGCACTTAAGGACATGGGTAAAATCAGCTAGATCAAAACAATTGTCAATGATGCTAAAGATATGCAAATGTTTATCTGCAACCACCATACTTCACATGCGCTTTTCAGGTCCTTCTCCAAGAAGGAATTCCTGAAACCTGTAGAGACTCGGTATGCATCATACTTTATTCTCTTGGAGAGGATGCTTGAGTTGCAAGAGGCATTGCAACTAATGGTAATGACTGCAGAATGGAACCAATGGCCTGGGTCGAAGACACAGCAAGGGTTGAGGGTTAAGGAGGTGGTGAAGAATGATGTCTTTTGGGCTGATCCCAAATATATTGTCTCCATCATTACTCCAGTCTTCACAGTTATTAGATTTGGGGATTCTAATGCACCTTCCCTTGGAGAGGTATATGAGTACACTAATTTTATGCTTGATCAACGAATGAAAGTTGTTGTGCGAGAGGAGGACCCCACAATGCAATTTTGCACTGAGCATATTCATCCAATCATTCAACGTAGATGGGAGAAGCTCAACACTCCCTTACACATGGCTGCCTATGCATTGAACCGGAAGTGGTATGTGCAAAGGCCCGATAGAATTACACCTATAGATGATGTTGAAGTGAAGGAAGGGTTCATGAACGCCATTGAGAAAATGTATGATCCTGTAGAGGCCAGCTTGATTCATACAGAGTGGACAAAATTTGCCACTCTTTGGGGATATTCAAAGGCGGCCAAGATAGATTTGGAGACTATGTCACAGGAGGACCCCAAGTTGTGGTGGACTATGCAATGGCCTAGATCTTTGACTACTACTCTAGCCATTCGTTTGTTGCCCCAGGTTTCTAGTTCTTTTGCTATTGAGAGGAACCGGTCTTCTTATAGCTTCATCCACTCCATTAAGAGGAACAAGCTTACTTCTAGGAGGGCAAAGAAGTTTGTGGTTGTACATAGTGCCTTGAGTCTCATTGACTGCAACACAACTACATACAAGGAGAGTAGTGCAGCCAGATGGGATGTAGAGCCAGGAGAGCCAACATAGATAGATGATGATGCTACACAGATAGGGCTGGTTGGCATTGGTTTAGATGAGCCTGAGCATTGGGGGTCCAGCAGTTCCAGTGATGAGGAGATTGACATGGAGCTTGGGGATGACTAGAGGCATCAGGCCATTAGCCATTGACTCATGAGTCACGAGTCATTAGTATTAATATTAGTATTTTGTTTTTGAAGTTTGAACTTTGAACATTGTTGATTGTAATTATGAATCATGATTATGAGATTCAAATTTTGAAACTTCTAGTTCTCATTCCAATGTCTATATATTGATTTTCAATGTTCACTAGTTCAATGAAATCATTGCAATGTGTTTAAACTTTAAACTTTACTTATTCCTTAGGCTTCTACAATTATACATCTATTCATAACTAGTTTTTCAACTACTATATGTATTTCAGCACCACTCCCCCACTGCCCCCAAACTCAGGCTCCCTGTCCCCCTGTCCCCAAAACCCGTCCCCCCGTCTCCACGTCAGGAAACTCCGTGGAACATTGTTACATAGCCTACTGAGTTCAACCGAACACTAATTGACATTATTGGTTGTCTTCCATGGCTCAATTTCACTCGTTAAATGGTACATTTAATCTAAGCAATTTACTTTGAGAAGACCAGAAATGGCTGCTGTTGTTCCACTTTCTTTGCCAGAACAAAAGGTTAAAAGTGATCTAATTATTTAAACTTCTTGAAAGATTGTAGAAAAGGAAAATAATTACAAAACAGCTCTTAGATTATTTGCAACATCTGAATTTCCTTCTAAGGACTAAAATTTTATGGAGGTATAAAATTTACATGCTAAAAGGCACCTAACTGGAGTGAGCCTATGACACAATGATAGTATATAAATAAGTCCTAATCACCCAAGGAACATAGGCTGATAATTGGTACATTTTCCTACCCTGGTTGGTTCACATATACTTCTTCTCTGTGATAGTGTTATTTCTTCACAGATGCATATGAAACCAATTGGCATGAGCTTGGGTTGAGCAAGATGGTGAGTCCTAAAACGGATCTTCACTGCAGTCAATGCATGAAGGACTTGCTCATAGTAAAGACAAAGCATTTATTCACTAGCACCAAAGACATTAAACACGAGAATATGTGACACATTTTTGTAGATCTGTGTCCCTTTCTCCCACATTTGATAACCTAAAGGAATCTAAAACATGAGTTACAGAACTCCTAGCACCAGACAAGTGTGGCCACTACAAATTGGCTAATTACCATATATTAAATATAGTTATACCAATAAGCATAAATTGAACATATGATACAACACTGCATGAAATTGCTAATTGTTTAATAGGGGGAAATTGTCCCCATTTTCTTGACAGATGTAGAAAATTATGATATGTGGACTAGGAGGTCCACATACCTTCTAAGCACAGGATTTTTTTCTATTGACCAAGCACATAGTGGCTTGCCTGTTTTGTTTGGTCCTTGTCAAAGAGCTAAGTAATGTATCTTCCAGGAGATGGAGCTAGAAGTTTGGATGCCGACTAATCTCCTTTATTAGATGTGGGGGACTTTTATATTTCAAAGGTTAAAGTTATTTACCACATTGTCAATACCTAGATGAGCAGAAAGACCTAGGCAGAAAGCATTTGGTTCAATGGCTTGTCTGATAGTATAAAAGTGATATTTAATATGCTTTTGCTTGAGATATTGGTTCTCGAATCTCTGGTATTATAAGTGTAGCCAGACTATCTCCTGACTGCAAATAGTGGTTGGATCCTTTACCTGTGTGGTTCATGTTTGTTGGATAATCTCTTTGAATCTGATACTTTAAATGAATAGTCTATGACAAGAATGGATCTCTCAAACTACTTTTGTTCATGTGTGGTAGAGAAGGACTGAGACCTCATATGGTGCAAGAAGCCAAAACCCTAAATATAGGAAAGATTGTAATTCTTCAAATGTGCTGTCCTAAAACATGAAACTACTATTCATTCTAGACAGAAAATATTTCCTTGCCTTCAACAAATTTCATACAAAAAACAACAAATTAAAAAATCAATTTAAGTCTCAAGACTGTTACCTGTTCTTGCAATCTTAGAATTTCTTCAGTTAGAGTTCTATTTGACTGTTTCAATTCTTCGAGTATGGTGCTTGGGGTATATATAGTGGAAGTTGATGGAAACACTTTTTTTGATCTGGGAGGACTCTGTTCCCTTGAAACTGGTGAAGCAGCTACTGAAGCATTCTGGAATTGGAGAATCGGTGCAGGAGATGGGTGAACTCTAGCATTTGAATGAAAAAATGCAGGACAGCTCACCTGACCCCATCTTTCAGATGTTGAAGTAAGATTCAATGGTTCTTGCTTCTTGCTCTTTTTTGAAGAAGTGTCTCCATCAAATCGCTCTATCTTTTCAGCAATTGTGACTTTGGGTGAAAAAAATGGTGATTTCAGAGTCTTTGTTTCTGCCTTTTCTGATTTTTCTCGAGAGACCATTGTTTGATTCATTAAAGAGAGCCTTCTAGATCTAGATCCATTTAATGTGAATCCAGAATCACCAACTTTATTTAACTTAACATAACAAGGATCACAAACACGATATGGCTTGCTTCGATTTGGTGCTAAACATGCACTTGTAGCCTTCTTGTTACTGCATGCATGACAAAATACAAATCCGCAGTTATAGCAATTATGCCGTTTTCTCGTGAAACCAAATGGCATTTTACATCCAGAGCAAGATGACTGGTCCACACCAGAGATTGATTTGTGTAAGCAAATCACTGCTGTAAAAGCAGATCCACATGAAATAGTTTTTACCTGCCTATCCCTTAATGCTTCTACTACTGTTGGTGTACTTCTGTCTTCAATATCTCCATGCCCTAGCCTTCCATTTGCGCCCTTCCCCCACGTATAGACCTCACCTTTTGAGGTCAAAACTGCAACGTGGAATGAACCAGCTGAGATCTCCTCAACAAACTCTCCTTTGAGCTTACCTTCGACCAGAACAATAGCCTTTGCATCA
Organism: Sequoia sempervirens; assembly: GCA_007258455.2. Lineage (NCBI taxonomy): Eukaryota > Viridiplantae > Streptophyta > Pinopsida > Cupressales > Cupressaceae > Sequoia > Sequoia sempervirens. The sequence goes on from VDFB02377476.1 coordinate 40,173, forward strand.
GCTTGGGGGTTTCCAAGTTGACCATGGGCTCGACTTCCCATTGTATAAACCTGGCCTGAGACTGTAAGAGCAACAGTGAGAGTTTGTCCACAAGCTGCTTGAACAAAAGAACAGTTACCAAGGGCTGCAACACAAGTTGGAACTAGCTTCCTCTCTTTGTCGCCATGCCCCAATCTGCCTTTGTCACCATCTCCCCACGTAAATAATTTCCGAGCTGAAGAGTTAGAATTCAAGTTACCTGCTGAAACCTCAACTACAGCAGCCGTATGCCATGGACCACAAGCTACTGTTATTGTCTTCAAGCCCTTCAAGGATTCAACTTGTTTCGGAAGGAGCACAGATCTGGTGTCTCCATGCCCAAGAGCTCCAAATGATCCATCACCAAATGTAAACAACATACCAGATGATGCCACTACTGCTGTATGCCACTCCCCACAAGAAACCTTAGCAACTCGAATTCCATCTAATGGACCAGAAAGTCTATGAGGCAGCCAATGGCTTCTACTACTGCCATGTCCTAAAAGACAAGCACCATGGCTGCCATCTCCCCAAATGTAAAGCTCTCCAACAACAGTTATAGCGCATGTATGATACTCACCACATGCAACAAACTCAATGTTGTTATTAGCAAGGGCCTCCACTAACTTGGGTTGAGAGACATCCACATCAACTTTATGACCAAGCCTCCCCCCATTCTCCTCCCCCCAACAGAAAATCTCACCTTTCCTGGTAACCAAAGCAGCATGTCTGACTCCACATGCAACTCTGTGAACATCCAGCATTACAGTTGATTGCACTGCTTTTGGCAAGAGTGCATCTACCTGGGTATGAACAGCAGAACCAGACTTATGTACACCACCACCTAATATACCATCTTCTATACCTTCTCCCCACATTAATACATCACCCAGAACATCACTATCTTCAAGCACAGATCCCTGGCTTGATGAACTTACTACACTTGACAAACTCACTCTAAATCCCTCAGAAGGATTTTCTTTAATTTGTACTTTAGAACTGTCTGTTCTCAAATCCAATGGAAATGAATGCAAGGAGTTGACCAAGGAATGCCTTTCAAAATCTTTTTGTGACTCTGCTGAGTATAAAGGCCTTGCTGAAGAACATTTTTCTGTAAACTGTCGTGGAGGGCTTCCATACAAACTTTGCACCTTCAGGGGTCGCACACAATTCTGCAATGGGTTAATCCTCATCAGATAAAATCATAGAAGTAACCTGTGAAATATGTGGATGCAACAGCTACTGCAGACAAAAGAAAGTGATGCACTCAGAGTATATCAAAGAAAAAATGAAAATAAAAAGAACTAAAGATTTTTGCATTTCAACTCAATTGACAATATTGAAGGACTAGAGACTCTCCATGTTGTCTGATCAGAGAGTGTTGTCTCACAATCAGATGTGAGGGAATTACCAATTTATCAGATTTGAAGTCAGGGTGTATTTAACCATGCTTAAGTTACAAACATAGTTTCTCTATAATCCCTAACACAGACATCTGCCCAAGCCAATTATGAGGCTGCTGAAACGGCAAACATCTAAAACATTTATGTATGATTAGAGATTCCTAGGCATGCCAATGTCCATTAACTAATTATCAATAGTGAGCATACAAATATTCTATCTATTTATCTTATAGTCACAAGTTATCCTTTGAAAGGATGTACACCAATCTCAAATGCAACAAAAGCATTCAAATTTGAAAAATACAAACAATTACAAGTATGTGGAATGGCAAGGTTCTATTTGCTCCCAAGCTTAACCACTAACTCCAAACCAAAGGGAGTAGAAAATTCGAACAACATATAAGTCAAATGAGTATAAATTTCCTTGTGAACTTCCACAAGGGAGGTCTCATAAACCAATTTGGTGTCTGGCTCTGACCATGACCCAAAAAATGACCATTTCACACATTTAAAAAATTAATTCTAAGATTCAGAATAAACTCAACATATTGCAAGCATATAATTGATGTTTGTTAGTTTCAAATAATATTGAAAACAAAGTGTCCACAATCAAAGTGTAACAATGTATCACTACTCAAGACTTGATACGAGTATTGGGAAACGATAACAGATCCTGTTCATCCTTTTGAGCCTAGGAAAGAGATCATGGAGTAAGAAAGGACAAAAGGTGTTGAGGTAAATGATAAACTAACTACAATGTCTAAAAGGGAGAATATCTACCTTTCTGAACTGTTCAAAGGTGAACAACTACCAAACTGCTTTTTGGTCCAATTTAGCATGCTTGCCGAATATCAAAAATGCATTAACTCTTCGTAAGTGACCAAATGTTACAACTATTTAATTGATTACTGTTTTCAGATAAGATAACACATACATTCGATCCTGAATGTGAGAACTTGTCTATATCATCCACAAAAGAAAATGGTTGCTTCCTTCGTGTGTGTCCAGCAGGGCTGCTAGAGTTAGATAGAAGTCCTCCATCACTCCATGAATCAGCATAGAGTTTGCGAGACTGAGTCCCAGAGATTAAAGCCTTTAGGCCAACAAACCAAATTTCTGCCTGCTCTTTGTCCTTGCAAATCTGAAAACAGTAATATCTTATGTCAATAAAGATTTAAATCTGTAATGTAACAATAAACATGCAACCAGATAATTGTCTTACCATGCCAACTCAACAAAAACAAAGATCTCCAACATAACACCAGTCTGTTGTCCAATTAACCTTTTGCTCTGCTTTCTTTTAGAAGAAAAAGCAATTAGTGTTTAATGCTTCATTCTTACAGTTATCTAGGACTAACACTTGAATGGAAGATATTGTTCATTATGAGCTCTTAGGATTCCAATTTTCATGAAATAAAATATGTATGTTTTTGCTAAGAATACACTACTTGCAAATTCTGGGATCTAAAGAATAAAATCTAAAGCTTTTTGAATCATGGCCATTCTTATCATGCCACATGTAAACTGCTTTCAGGTATGAATTGATGACACTATTTATCTCTCATAGGCTCATAGCCATATTTGAGTAACAAATTCGAAATAATGAATTTGATAATGTCCTTGCCTACTTGGGTAGAAAAGCTCATATTGTATATCACAATATCAATCAATTTTTATATATAAAAAAAATAGTACTTGTGTGAGGTCAAAAATGAATTAGCGCAACATTTTCCTGCCATTATTTATGCAAATTTAACAAAAGTTGAGAAACTTTTGAAATTAACAAAAAAAAGCATAAGAATTGAACCAACATGCAATGAGGATATAAATCCATAAAAAAGTGTATTATTCATATAGATCTATATATAACTGCATTTTGTTTCACTTTATTGCAAGCAATTCAGTGCAGATGTGCCATATAATAAAGAATAAAAAATGTAAGAATTCTGGTTTGAATGACATAATGCGCCTTATGTGGAAAAAATGATAATGCTATACAAGTGCAATGGGAAAGCGAGAAGATTTAATTTAGATGATATGTCTTACAGTCTTACTGTTTTCGGGATCATACAGAAGAAATTTTGAAAGTCTAAAAATCCTTTTTGAGAATATTGGAATATGGTCCACAATTATAGTCATTTGACAATTGACACTATTCCTTCAAGAAATAAAAATAGGCATTTCTGAATTCCTATATGTTAGGAGCAACAATTATTGTAATTCATCCATCAGAAATTTAGAAAGCTTGGCAAAGATAGTATGTGAAGGAAATTTTGCACAGGACTACTCAGTAAAATATACAGTAATTATAGATTATTATTTTCCAAATTCTTGCCCAAAATTTTTTCTTAGTTTAGGGTTAGAATTAGACTATTTCAAATTTTATTAAACCTAATTGTAAACAATTTTTAGTTTAGATTAGGGTAAGGAACTTGCTAATTTTAATTTTTACCAAACCTAATCCTAAACTAATTATTCTAGTTTAGGTTCAGGGTTATGGCATTTTAATATTAATTTTTGCTATCCCTAACCTTAGATTACTATTTAGTTTCAAGTTGGGGTTATTGCATTCTTTAGGTTTTACTTTAAATCGTAGTTACTAAAAAATTGCACTATAGGGAAATCAACCAAGTCCACATCCCCATAACCACATTTTTTGGTGACTACTTTCATATATAATTCACTTAATAATTTGGCTGACATCCTCATCCATCTATTCATGCTCCCTAATTTGGTTGACATTCTCATCCCTATACTAGTATCCGTACCACCTGTTTTTCTACCACATTGTCCTTATTTGCAACTCATGCAAGACAATGTAAGGCCCAACCTCCTGTATGGCATCCTTCCAAATTTGAAACTGAAAATTAGCATCCTTGTGCTTTCGAGAGCAATCAACAGTTCTAAAGAATTGGTGCATGTGAAAATAATATTGATAAGTAATTGGTGCCTGAATTCTTTCCATCCACCAATGTATCTTTCCACCCCAACAAATTAATTTTTGAGGTGGTGTTATTAAGAATGAGTGTTATGAGTTTGTGTGTAACAACTCCCCTTATCCAGTAATTTCACAAATTGGGTTTATGTAGTTTAGTTGTCACCTAGTGCATTTTGTGTGTTCTTTTTGGACATCTTTTTTTAACTTTGACCATGCCAAATAATGCAGCAACAATAGGAAATATATTGCAATATTCAAAACTGAAAATTGGAAATTACAATGAGGAATACAGCTGAAAATTCCAGATTTTTCTCTAGGCTTAAATATTCAGTTTTTTGACAAAATAAAGACAACCCAGATCATGAAATATAGTCTATTATCTAAATCAGGCATACCCATAAAATGCAGCAATGAATTTATGTCTGCTGTAGTACAAAATGGTCTCCAAATGCCTGAGAAAATACACCCATCAACACATGAACTCGCTGGGAATGTCTTCAAACTCGTAATGACACTCAAATGTGCTTCAAACTTATGTGGAAGACTATATGATAATTAAACAAATTCAACTTTGAACTCCACAAGTCTGAAATCTGCCCAAAACACTGTTCACGTACTGTAGCAGCACTGTTCATGAAACTGTAGCAACACTATTCACGTTACTGTTCACGGCACTGTTCACAGCTCTGTAGCAACTCACAAATCTTCACTATCACCTTCAAATCTGCTCCTAATATCTTCTCCAAATCTTCCCTTTGAAAATCTAATAAGCCCAATATGTTCCCTGAATGAAAACACCATAAATTCTCCTGACTGTATCTTGCAACAACGAGAAAAATGCTGACAAAGAGGGATTTCGTCCTCCAAGCCCAATAATCAGATTCCTGAGAAATCCAATAACATAACTTTCATCTCATCCAAGCATGTCAAATGAGCTCTCAACTCCCCTTTATATAGAACTTTTTGATCTTCTAAAAAGACCTAAGAAGAGTGTTCAACAAGCTTTTAGAAGACTATTTTAATATTCCTTGATGTGACTCCCTGATGTGATCTCTTGATATGACTCCTTGATGTGACCTTTGATGTGACCCCTTGATGTGACTCCTTGATGTGACATCTTGATGTGATCCCTTGATGTGACCTTTGATGTGACCCCTTGATGTGACTCTCTAATACTTAAGTCACTTTTTGAAGATATATTAATAAAGTGACTATTAATTTATCATTAAAGTATGTCACTTTTTAACCTTTTTAATATAATTATTTAATATTACCCTTTTGACTTTGCACCTTTTTGCCTAGTAATATTAAATAATTAAAATAATGATGACTCCTTAAGAGTTTCGAAATACGGGGACATTACATCAACTCAGATTGGCTTGAAACTGGAAATGCCTAGGCCAAAAACCATCAAGATCCCTCTAATGCCCAAATTAGCCCACGGGATCATGGCAAAAAGGGCTAATGGCAAACCATGAACTAATTGGCTAGAAAGGGGACATTACATTGTGTGAGGCACATAAGATTTGCCTATGATAGATAAATGCCTCTTTATGATGAGAAAGCACATTTTCAAGTAAAAGAAGCAAGCCTTCCAAGCTAGAAGATAGATAAGACTAGTGGGCAGTCTTATGTTTCAGCATCCATAATGATGAGATTGAAAACACCTTTCACACAACTATATTTATAGCATATTTGGATGAGTGGCTGCCATATGCTAGGGATGCACAAGGTGTGGACTGTTACCATGGTATTATGAAACTACTGGCAAGTCATTTTGCCACTTCAAATAACTCAAATTTTGATCTCAATATTCCCTAATTCCTCAGAAAGTAATTTCAGATAGCTTTTTTTGGTGACATGAGAAATGATTAGGCAAGATGTCCAAAAGAAAACCTCAGCAAGAAAACTGTAATCTTCAAAGCAACTGAGAATTATGGAGGATTATCTGATATAATTTTTTATGATCGTATGGATAAATAATTAAGGCCCATGATTTTGAACATGGATGGGAGAAATATGGGAAAATTGCAGGAGACAAAAACTGCAGTAATAGTGGTAACATCCAATTATTCCAAGCAATTGCCAGGTTAGTGCCCCTCGTAATTTGACACAGTCACTCAAGTGTAACATTGGTTTGAATAGAAACATACAACATGGATGGAACTGGGAATGGAGGAAGATCTCTCAACAAAAATATCAGTTTAACTGTCACAAGGAACAAAAACAAAAGACAAGCAACTCAACATTACTTTCCCAGTAGGGTTGAATGACCATTGGAACGTATAAGTTTTCCATTCTAGTTAAATGGGCAATGATAATATACTTGACCAAACTGGAATATGAAATGGACAGGATTTACAGATGGTTGGTCAACTTATTAGGAAACATGAACTCACATTGCTTTCCCACATTAGAAAGCAGTTTCTAGAGGATGCAGTTTTCATGTTAATGTCAGAACAACCAATTATGATGCATGTCATGTTAATAATTCCAGTAAACAACATTTAGCAAACTCATTAACCATGAACAAAATCAAAAGGGGATATGGTGCACTGCTTGATAATGAAAGCATGCAGATGATTAATGAAAAAACAAATAGAAAAAAGCTTGTCCACTGGAACAGGAAAGACATGGGGGCTACTTGCTTGTTAAAAAAGATAGGAATGATGCAAAATAATTTGATATGGAGAGAACCACATTCAGATCTAATAATTTTATTGAAATATGTATGGCACTCAACATACCAATTGCAATGGTCATTTCTCACATACAAACAGTGATGTCAAAGCAATAGTGATATTCAGAGATGCTACAGATATGGCTTAAGCAATTACAATACAAAAACAATAAGAGACAAGCTCAAATAAGAATAGTATTTAGAATGGTAGGAAACACATGATAATAAAATTTGAATTACAAAACAAGATAAGCATGAGGGTACTAAAATTGAAGATGACACCAACAAAGAGGAGGAAGAATATAAGAATAGAGTAATTGTCTGACTCCCCACACTGTGTACAAAGAAAAGTCTAATTTATTCAAATTAACAAAGATCAAAGGCCATACAAAGAAGTCACAGAATGATGCACAGCAAATATATTCACAGAATGCAAATATTTTGATAAAAGGCATCACAAAGAGAATTTTGATCCAAAGAAGAACCGTTTGAAGACCATGTTCTCAACAAGAATCTACTACCGTCTAGTGAGAATATAGTCAGGAAAAAACCAAAGATTAAAAGACGTATGTATGATGCCTAAGTTTATTTAGAGCCAGGCATATCATCATAGAAAGATTACTAAAATATTCTGCTGAATTTTAATGATAAGACTACCAAGAAATTCCGGAGCATAAATGGCAAAAATTAGCCCTAATATGTAAAGCTGGATCAGATTCTTCTGTATTATTACAGTTCTGCAACTAACATACATAAATGTATTTCCCTAAGAAGTATTTGCAATGTGAACTGTAATAACGAAAAAACTGTTATAAATCTTCTATTGTGTGATATGGATGACGATATCATGTCCACATTTATACAGTATATAAAGAAGTGTGAAGAATTTTCAGAACCAGGAATATTATATTGTGATGAAAGTTATTCATATTCTTGGTAGAATAATGGTAACGCTTATATGAAAGTTCTATAAAGGATATGGCAATTTGGTCATTTTTTTGTTCAAGTTATCTTTTCAATCAAGAATTTCAATTTGACCAAAGTCAACAAAAGAATGTAATAATGAAAGACAGAGAGAAGATGAGATTGTCATCGATCAACATCACAAAGAACATATCAATGTCAACTGGCATCATAAAAAGAAATCATGTTGACCAACCACAAATGTCAATGAAGAACCTGATAAACAGTATCATGACACACAATGATGTTCTTTTGTACAGTACCAGCGTCCAATATGAGCAGAATAATTAACCAAGGACTCATATTTTTTTTAAGGGAGAACAGATTTCCCGAACTACATCAACATGTACCTATTTTTTGTAGGTAATTGTTAGCCATTTTCCTCTTGAAGAAGCTTCCAATTCTTCTTATGCTTGCACTTGTGCATTCCTCCACTTGAGTTTTGCATGCATTGTGGAATCTTCTAGTAGTAACTTGCATGTTTTATGCAGCTTGCATTTGTGCTTTTCATGGTTTGTGAATATTTCACATGTAACTTGCATGTTTATTGAATCTACTTCTACTTGAGCATATCTTATGTGCAAGTCTACATAATAAGAGCACTTCCTTTTATCGTTCTCATCCTAGATTCATGCATTGTCGCATATACTTAAGAATTATTTGAGTATTTGGATACCACTGGTAACCAAATTATTTTGTATGTACTACTGGTGTGAGTGCTTTTCCACTGAGTTTTTATTCTTTTTTCAATTTTGTAAGTGTATTTAATCTCTGAAGGTATGCCTTAATGGTACAATTTGCACTAAAAGGGTGATGCCTCCTTTTTAATTTACAACAAAACAATGCACTAAACAATTTATCACAATATTTGAAAACCAGCAACAAATAAAGAATATTATATAATTCCTTTCCCGAACAGGTTGTCAATATTCAGTATCTAATGAGCAGCAATAATCAAATCACCAATGCCATGAGTAAAACTACAAATCTTTGACATTTGGGAGATGACTTGGTCAGAGAATAGAAGTTTTAACCATTAAGGAATTCACTAACTTCATCTTTAGAGGGAAAAGGTAAAAACTAAAGCAGAAAGACAAAGTCAAAAATTATCCAATATCTGAAATTTCATAATGTAAATAATGATCATAGAAACTCACCAAATCAAGCGACTGTTCGCCGTTCCCATATATTAAAGAAAATGATTGATACTCCTTTTCAGGTCGAGGTTGCCGCTGGAAATTTGACTGCAAATATTACAAAAAGAAACAAATATATTTAATTCTATTCCAATTGAAGTAGGTTTATAGTCTTGAAAAGTGTTTGTTCAAAAACAATTTGAAGACCTTAACTATTTTTTATAAATAAATGTTTTGTGCAGAATACACTTACAGTACGCTGGCCTGCAATGATCTTAGAAACAGCATTCAATCTCAATTGTTTTTCCTCCTTCCCAGAGAACCAAATTAAAGATCTCTCATCCTGAACATTCATAGACATAACAGCAAAATATCTTTATGCCTTTTTAATAGTCTAATAGATCAATGTGACTTGACAAAAGGTTCCAAGCCCTGCCGGGAATGAAATTATAAATATTTTGAAAACCATCCTAATCCTAGATATGAAAAACACAATATTAGAAGTATTTCTATTAGCAATGAGTTGTAACTGTCATCTATATCACGAGCTATTGGTAAGGTGACATTATTGTTTCATTCTCGGACAACAGTGTTAAAACAATGCCAAATCCATACCCCTTTTCTTCAAAAAAAAAATCAATATGCATTTTTCGCTATGCCATAAGGGGCAACCTAGACATCCACTAGCCATCCCAGGGACAGCTTGGGGATATTTCCAACTCATCCCCAAAATGTCCCCTATAGGGTATAGGAACTGAAATTGCAGGAGACGTGTCCCCAAGGTACATAGCTTTTTTTGCTTCCTTCATATCCTATTTTGGAATGAGAAGACTTTCAATATACACCTTGAATTATCTCTTTGTAAGGGGAGAAACATCATCTGCCACAGATGGACATCCTTTGGCATTCAGTTCATGTCCACCTTCATCAGATTACACCTATTTCGTGAATCAATCCACCTTTAGAGACTTCTAGAGGAGCAGCAATGCACCTTTATTAAACATTTTCATTGAACCCTAGATATATTCATCTTCATGCAATGTTATCGGTGAAGGAAGTCGGCTATTGAGTTTACTGTATATGGGCAACTTATCAGGGCTAGTTGCTAGGTCCCATTTAAAGGGTTTTTGACTCCTTTTTTTGTATACACTTCCTAAGTTGTGCTTAAGGTAGGGTATTGATCTAATCATGCATATACCATATTATTTAAGTTTACTTAGGTAGTTATTTGTCCCTGAGTTAATAATTTTATTTGTTTCTCTGTTTCAAGTTATTAGGGAATTAGAAAGAAAAACATGCTATGCAAGCAAACCAATAAAGAAATGACCATGTAAGTGGACCAATTAGAATCAAGAATGATGTAACCTGGCCAATACGATTATTTTAGGGCTAGTCTTAAAAATTCTATAAATTAGAGATTATGAAGTAGAACATGAGAGAGAAGAGAGGATGAAGAAATAAGAGAGAAGAAATTATATGTGTTACATAGAAAAGGAAGTCCATGAGAGGAGCTTTGAAGAGAAAACTGGATAGAGTAATTATCCCAAAATTGAGTTTTGTATTCTCTTCATGCTAGTTTTTAGCCTTTAAATTCCAATTCATTTATGATTTTTGATTTATTTGAACTCTTTGCAGTAGATATAATCCTGATTGTTCCATAAGAAAATTGTAGGTGTATTCCAACTTCTCACAAGAATATCCCCTCCTGCATGAGCTGTGGACAAAGCATGTTTTTGCTGGCAGGAGATTTCATTGTGTTTGTCCCAAGAAATCTTTGGTAGAGGATTTTTAACTTTGAACTGTGCAAGGTTATCCATCGATCTCAAATTAAATCAATCTCTTCCAAATATTCCAATGTTAAAGCAAGGGTACTGGGGTGGATCCAACCCATAGATTATGTATGAATTCCTTTCAGCTGCAAAGCTGCCATGAATACAGAACTATGGAACATGAATGACCTCTAGCAGTAAAAACCTAAGATCATAGTTCAACTAAAAAATCGTGAGGAAAAGACAATGGCTTCCAAGACCTAAGAAGAAATGCATACTTAAAGATAAGTGGATTGAAGTTGGAGAACAAGTAAGATGGATCAAGACAAAATGAAAAAGATGCAGCAAAAGGCTTGAGCAGATCCTAATAAATGGGGAAATGTCAAATCAGTAGAAGCAAACAAAGATCTCATTGGTGGGCATACTTTGGAAAAGAATTTCTCTGCAGCTTCATTAGAAGAGATGCTTGGGCATCAAACTCAAGCATGATGGCCTCGTGATATTGTGTCAAGAAGATATCAAGCACGAGATGGTGTTTAAGGATGCTAGGAATGAGCACCAAGATGATGCAAAACAGGATTTCAATCTCCCTTTAAGTTAATTTGGAGGATGCTGATATCAGCACTGTTCTAGATGATGTTGTAAACAAACCCAAGATGATAAAAACAAAAGTTGTTTGATATTCAAAAATTTGATTTGGATCTAAAGAAACTAAATTAGTTATAAAAAGTAAAATCACTCTAACTATGGGAGAAAAAGCCCAAAACGATACAAACAAGGAAGAGATAACATGTGAAATAAAATACAAAAGGAAAAAACAATTATTCTCCCAAGGGATGCATTCCCCACCATAAATGACCTCATCAGGGAATGTTTTGGAGACACGTAGGAAACCTCCCTACCCCATCCCCCTTTATGGAAATATATAGAAAACGTCCCCAGTACTAGTTTTTTGAAGGGGACACCTAGGTATGTTAAGGGACAGCCAACCGTCCCAACAACCCAAGCACTCTCTGTTGCCTTTTAACAAAAAAACCACATGATATCTGGAAAAACAGGATGGGTGAACCTACAAGGACCCCCACACCCCTTTAAACTAAACCTTAACCTAAAATGGCCCCAAAAACAACTAAAAATAAAAAATCAAACTCATTTTGGCATTTTCCAATTTGTAAAGAAGAGAAAGAGAAAGAGCAGCAGTGAGAAGAGTAGAACAACTGTGGAATGAAGGCAATAGAGCATCACATCCACATCAGTTGAGATAAGTTTACCATCCATTATTTGTTTGTTCAAATTCCTTTGCATTTCTTTTGGTTTTTTCAAAAGTTCCAAATACTTAGGCAAGGGTTATTTGTTTATTTTTTGTTCTACGTTTGCACTTGCAGCTATGTTTTAAATTTTCAACAAAAAGAAACAATAGGCAGTAGTGAGAGTAGTGAAAGTGAAGAGATTGAACTTGAAATTCAACAAAGAACTAGAGATCATAGAAGTATGGCTGCCACTAGGGGATCTTCTAGAAGTGGGAGTGCTACAAGGATTGTGAATTCAAGTAACCTATTTGAATACCCTTCTCAACTCCTCAAACAATATGCAAAAGGCCCATTTAATCATTTAATCCCAAAAACCCCTTTTACAATTTGCAACACGCATAGTCAAAGACAATGAAAGAATTCAAGAGAGAGTAGAGTATGGCCAAGTTAATTATGCAAAAAAGACTATAGAGGCAGCTATACAAGAGTTTATTCTCATCTTTTGTGGATAAGTGGACTAGAGGTAAAAGGCATTGAGAAAATAACCCTAGCTAAGAACGCCAAGGTAACTAGCTAAGAAGAGAATTCCAATGGTGACGATGCAGCCTAGTGTGTCATTGCCTACCAAAACCATTGATATTAGAAGTCAATGGAGAGAGGGTTTTGCTTCTACCAAGGGAAGGAAAAGAACTACAATTGTTGCAAGGTTGTTTAATGCACAATCACAAGAGATGGTTGAGTCTTCCACTACTAAATTTTTTTATGTTTGTGCCATACCATTTCACATGGTAGATACTCCCTATTTCAAACAAATGTTCAAAGATGTAATATTTGTTGATCCCTCATTTTCCCCACTCAAGAACATAAGCTACACATCACCCTCCTTGATAAAGAATATTCTAAGATGAGAGTGTTAATGGAAGAAATGCAGAAAACTTAAATAAGAGGTGGTTACTCCATCATCATGGATCGGTGGACCGATATCAAACACCAGCCACTCGTTAATAACATTGTCACATGTTCAGTTGGCTCTTATTTTCTTAGAGCTATTGATTGTTCAAGAAAGAGGAAGGATGCAAACCTCTAATTTCATATTTTACAAGATGTTGTAGAAGAGGTTGAAGCCTCTAATGTTGTACAAGTGGTGACCAATTCAACCCCTATATATCAATTAATTGGCTTGATGGTGGAGGGTGCTTACAAACACATTTTATAGATCCAATATTCATGCACTGAACAATACATTGAAGGACGTCAGAAAGATAGATAGGGGGAAGGCAATGATGGTAGAAACTAGAGGCATATAGATGTTCATTTGCAACCATCACACTTCGCTTGCTTTGTTCAAGACTTTTTTGAGGAAAGGATTCCTCAAGCCCATGGATACTAGAAGTAGATATGCCAGCTACTTCATTTTGTTAAAGAGGAAAGTTGAAATGCAGGAGCTTCTACAATTAATGGTGGTTAATTCAAAGTGGGGTAATGGCCAAAGGCAGGCACAACGAAAGGAAGAAGTGTGAAACAAATGATCCTTGGCAATGGTTGGTGACACACAATGAGGCAAGAAATTGTTGGTTTTATTATTGAATTTTTAAAAACAATTTATTAATGTTTTTAACTCAAATTATTTTCATTCTTTGTAATAGCATTCCCTCCTTGTCATTTGAGTTTTACATTCTTAATATTCTTTGAAATTTTAACTTTTGTAACTTGCTTGCACTTGCATGTATGTTTGCTCCTTCATCGCACCTATTGTCAAAGTCATAAAATATGCTAATATAGACTTTCCTAGCCTTGGAGAGATTTATGAGACATGTGATAGCATGCTTGGGCAAATGAAACAAGCTATTCATAGTAGAGATCCTACTTTGGGATTTTATGAGGAACATATTAGACCCATTGTGGCATGGTGGTGGAACACTATGAACATCTGACTTCACGTGGAAACCTATGCTCTAAATCCCAAATGATATGTAGTTGGGCCTGGAAGAGTATCCCCAACTCATGATGAAGAGCTGAAAGAAGGGCTCATTAAGGTGCTTTGAAAAATGTATACTGATGAGGTGTCTTGTATACTTTGCACACAATGGCTAGCCTTTGTCAATCTTCATGGTCCAACCTTCAGCAAACCAAAGGCAAAGACAAATAGAGCTACATTAACTCAAACTGCCCTATTGGATGGTGAATGTGGCATGGCAAGGATGCAATGGAGTTGAGTATACTTGCCTCTTGCCCCCTTTCATAGCTTGTTGGTTCCTCTATTGTAGCGAGAAATTGGTCCGCATATAGCTTCATTCAGTCAATCAAGAGGAACAACCTTATCTCTAGACAATTAAAGAAGTTGATGGCCATACATAGTGTGTTGCAGCTATAAGATTAACAAACCCCTAAGTATCACTAGACTCTAGCCTCACATTGGTATGTCGATCCAAAAGATGCTATATAGGTTGATGAGGAGAAGGCACAAGAGTGAATGGTTGAGGTTCCATTGGATGAGGCAGCCCCCAATTACTTGGACTCGGACTTTGATTTATGTAGTCCTACAAGAGGCAGATGCTGATTGTTAATGATAACATGCAGCGTTGAAGTAACTTCCAGCGATATTCTTATTATGAATAAATTAAATAATAGCTTAATGCTATTTAATTATATGAGATGATTTATCTTGAAGAGGCACGAATATTCATAAGGTGCTATTTATATGATAAGCCTACATTATCAAGAGGCACGTTTTGTTTTAAAAGGCACAAGTTCTTATGAAGCCGACCCTCTTCTTATTGGACGCAATTCTTCTTGGAGGCCGACCTTGAGATTAATGAAAGGACGCATCTCTCATCCTCTCTTGTATATATATGCATTAAGTTCATTCCATTCAGCATTCAGTTTTTAGTATTCTATCATTGGTCTTATCTCAAGTGTGAATTCAAGAGAAGAAGCAGTGTGAAGTAATCATATGTAAAGTGCAATTATTGTTGAAGTATTCAGTTCTGAGATAGCAGATTAGATATAATAGGATCTGTGCTTCTATCATTCGCTGATACTTATTCTGGCCTCTCTCATTGGCCTCAATTGTACAAGTGTTCTCTTCAAGATCTAATATATATAAGAGATATATTGGTGCTGGGTTTTTCTCCCTCAAGAGGAGGGTTTTCCCAAGGTATCTGCTGTGTTATTGTGTCTGATTTGAATTAATTTATGTGTTTTAAATCTGATCATAAAATTTACATGGTATCAGAGCGGGTTTGAGGAGATCGTGGTCAGATTTGCTTTTCACAGCGATACTCTATAGTTCTTTGTCTATCCTTACATCAATCAAGATGGTGAATGGATTAAAGATCGAGGATAGACTCGAGGGTGCATCTAACTTCACATCATGGAGATTTAGGATCATGCTTACTGATTTAGGATCATGCTTACTTTGCGTGAAAATGACTTGGGTGAGTTCGTGGATTCTAGCGTTCCTGAACCTGAGGAGGAAGAAGAGAAGTTGTAGTGGGTAAAGAAAGATATTAAAACAATGAAGATATTGGTTGATTCCGTCAAGGATCACATTGTTCCTATCGTCTCTAAGTTGAAGACAATGAGAGACATGTTTAAAACATTGGAAGAGATGTATGAAATCAACAATACCAGCCAAGCACTTGCACTGAAGCAACAACTACATCATGTGAAGATGGCGAAAGGTGAATCTGTGATTGCATACTTTATGAGGATTGCAGATTTGAGAGATCAGCTCTTGCCAATAGGGCATATGGTTGATGACAAAGATCTGACTATGCTTGCTCTCAATGGTCTACCTTTGTCTTGGGAATCTTACATTCAGGGAATCAGTGCCAGATCAAAATTGCCTAAGTTTGATCGCCTAAGATCAGATTGCATTCAAGAGGAATCAAGGTTGGTGGCAAGAGGCGTTGGTCAGAGTTCAAAGAATGAAGACATTCATGTTCTCGCCTCCCATGCTTCAAATAAGAAAGGAAAAGATGGAAGGAAAGGATTCTTCAAGAGGAATCGAGACAAGGGAAATGATGATGCACCTCCATTCAAGAAGAAGAGGGATATGTCCAAGATTCAATGCTTTAGGTGTGATAAGTTTGGGCACTTCACCAAGTATTGTCCAACTAGACCTAAGCAACAAGTTACCGTTGCGGATGTTGATGATGCTTCTCCGCAAAAGGATTCAAGTGAATAGTTGTTCTACTCGGCATTGGCAAGCAGTGTACCTAACGACACCAACACTTGGCTAATCGACAGTGGTGCTTCACGACATATCACTAGTTTTAAGGAGCACTTATCAAGTTTGGTGGAGGAGTCTTCCGAGCAAGTCATTATTGGAGATGATGCTAGCTACTTTGTGAAAGGATTTGGGACCTCTTCACTTCATTTGGATTCCAGCATCACACTTCAGTTGAGTAATGTTCTTTATGTTCCTGGAATCAAGCACAATCTTATTTCTATTTCAGCCTTGGAAGATAAAGGATATCATGTTGCCTTCTCCAAAGGCAAAGTTCTAGTGTGGATGGAGAACTCTAGCTTCAAGGATGCTCAAGTAATTGGAGTTAGACATGAAAGCCTTTACCGGGTCTGCACTCGTCCTCTACAAGTTTTGGTTCATGATTCTTCAAGTCTATGTGATCTGTGGCATCAGAGATTGGCTCACCTACACTTTCGAGCCTTACCTATCATGGAGAAGATGGTGTCGAGCCTTCCTAAGTTCAACCAGGAGCACGAAGGTACTTGCAAGGGTTGCGCTTTGGGTAAGAATATAAAAGCTCCTTTTCATAATAGAGAAAATAGATCTAAGTGTATTTTAGACCTTATTCATTCTGATTTATGTGGTCCTATGTCTGTTCCATCTTCGAGTGGATTCTCGTATTATGTTCTTTTTATTGATGACCACTCTAGGAAGACTTGGATTTATTTTTTGAAAACTAAAGAGTCTGAGGAAGTGTTAGATAGGTTTAAGGAATTTAAAGCCTTGGTAGAAAATCTTTCTCGTAAAAGAATTAAGGTCCTTAGATCTGATAATGGTGGAGAATACACCTCTGGCAGTTTTCTGAATTTTTGTATTGATGCAAGGATTAAGAGGGAGTTTTGTGTTCCCTATAATCCTCAACAGAATGGTGTTGCGGAAAGAAAGAACAGGACAATCATGGAAGCAACAAAGGCCATGATCCATGATCAAGATTTGCAAACCTTCTTATGGGCAGAAGCTTCCAGGATAGCTGTATATGTTCAGAATAGAAGTCCTCATAAGATCTTGGAGAATATGACTCCAAAAGAAGCCTTTACAGGAAAGAAGCCTGAAGTCAGTCATTTGAGAATCTTTGGATGTCTTGTCTATGTTCATGTTCCAAAGGAAAAGAGAACTAAGTTGGAGCCTTCTGCCAAGAAGGGAACATTTGTGGGCTATAGTGAGACATCAAAAGCCTACAGAATATATATTCCAGGACAGAAGTTGATCGAGATCAGTAGGGATGTCACATTCGAGGAAGATGTTGCATTCAGGAGATCCAGGGGCATTCATATGGAGATAGATAATGAAGAGTCTCCTCAGGATATGGAAGTTGACCATTCTCCTGAGATTTAGAGGGAGACTTTTGAACCAAAAGAAGATATTGATCCTGCTGAACCCTTGGAACCTACTGATGGACCTACTGACATTGTTATTGGAAGAAAGAGACCTCTATGGGCGAGGCGTACTATGCAAGAGGCTGAAAGTTTTGCAGCTACTAGAGGCACATTCAGAGAAAGTAAAAGGCCACATAAGTTCTCCAATTATGTTGCCTTAATGAGTCAGATTATTGAATCTGAGCCTATGTAACAACCTATCCAGTCTACAGTTTTAAAAATTTCAACCATCTATCCGTTTCAGCCAAAGAACAACTAACTTGTTTTCATTCTAGGGTTTCCAAATCGTTTCAACTATTCATTTTAAATTTCCAACTAACTTCTAGTTTTCAGGTTCAGCTGAAAGGTAACATCTAACTGTTTCCATCAACCGTCTCACAAAAGATTAAAACTAAATAACTGTCAAACTAGGGTTTTCCCAAAATAAAGATAATCACTCTAAAAAGAGAATAATTACTAGGGCACGATTAACCAATTCGCATCCTTCTCCTACTTATAAAAAACTAGGGCTTCATTTGCAGCTAAAGAGAATTCAAGCCATATGTCGTTACACTATACACTTCATCAACTAACTTTTACTTCCATTTTCAGCTGAAAAGAAATTATTACTATAAACATTTAACAGGAATTTGCAGAAGAACAATAATTACTTTTCTTTGCTTCCAGAAGATAACAAATAATTACTACAGCTATGAAACAATATAACAGCTGAATAAATTCAAGTAGCTATCTCACTAAGTATCTGAGAATCTTACAATGTTCATTAACATAAAGAATAGCATTCATGGCATAGATGAAATAGAAATTCAATTACCATTGCATGTACCTGGATTTACGAGAGAGGAAGAAATCCATGGAACATCATCTCCATACTATCATACTTGGAAATCTTTATCGAGGGAAAGAGAATTATCATCAGGGGCTTTACCGCCCAACCAAGACCTACTGGTCTCCCGAGTTTCTTCAACTGAAGAACCCGCCCTTCACGAGGGTAATCAACATGGATCAATTTATCATCATGCCTCTGAGCCTGGTGTCAAGGACCTATACCTCCTGATCAACCTAACTAAGGGTACCTCCCAACTAGAAAGGTCACTCTGATCAGTGGTATATCTGGTACTTGATAGCTGACAGATACTGAATCTAGTATCGTACCTTGGCCAAGGATTTTAATATTACTGGCACTACTGTGCCGATGTCTCTGGCACTTATGTGCCGACATCGTTGGCACTCCTGTGCTGATATCTCTAGCACTACTGTGCCGTCAGCACTCTCACCCTTGCTCAGCATGATAATACTTTAAATCAAGGTCTAAAATTGCATTAACAAGTTTGATTGCCATTTCTTCTAGGTTCAAGGTTATGTCCTAACCTTAGGATTCAGTATTGCATTAAACTATTAAGGATATTTTCTTAAGACAAGACTGTTTTCATAACCCTTTAGGACAGGGTAAGGGTTCATTATCTTTTTACCTCTTTGGTAGCAATTGCTTTTACAATCAAGGTTAACTTACAATTTAATATCTGCTCAGAAGGGAATACCCTTAGTCCCTTAGCAAGGTAAGTCAAATTAAGTCTTCTTTTATATCCAATATATTTGCATTCCAAGTTCATCTTGCAATAGGGGTCTTTAAGCAGAGACTTAACTCTTTTAGTTTTACAGTTAAAAGGAAAAGGTTGTCAAATGCAACCGACCCATTCTTCTCAAGGAATCATAAGTAAACTTTTCAATCATAGGAGATCTCTTAATCTGTTCTCTATTTAGGTTTTATTCTCATTCCATTAGGTTCAGGTTATATCTTTGACCATTAAGTGAATGCATAAGAAAAATGAGAAGCTTTCAAGATCTCAATATTTATACTAATATGTTTATGTTTAGGAGTTTTTCCGAACAGCAGAATTATTGGAAACCAAGTCAAGATTCAGTTTGCCGATTAGGTTGAGTTTGGCTGGAATATTAAATCATTTTCCACATATTCCCTTAACTGACAGGTGTTGCCAAGAAGATCTGTAATAACCTTGTAGAAAAACAAGCTTTGTGTCATATTTTGAACTGCAACACTCACATTCTTATTAACTCATAACACTGATCTTCTATCTCTTCTCAGGTAAGTAATAATAACTAAGCATGTCTGAGTTGCAAATTTTATCAACATCACATATAAACTTGGTGTATCAAACAAAAATGTTTTACGAATTTACACCTTCACACAAGTTGTCTGCTTCATCGCTCCTTCACCATTGTACCATTCATGAACTGAATTTTGAACAATAAATCTATGTGATGAGAGGTCAATGAGGGTTTCAAACACTAAACTCTTACCATTTACTTTGTGTCTTCAAGAGATGATTTGGCTGATACTATACATCATTTTAATCATGTTGTTGTTGTCTTCATTAGCTCTATTCACAAGGTAATGTCTCTGTAGTGCCAATCGTAGGAACCTGTCCAGGAGTTCTACTAATGATACTTATCCAAGATTTGTATGAATGTGTCTGTACCATGAAATTTACTGCCATTGGCCTAAATACAACCACTGCTAAGAGAAGGAACCAATTTCATCTGAAGTTCTTGACAAAATAAGTATATGAAATAACTATAATGCACCATATAAGCCAATGCTTCCTGAGGTACCATAAAATTCAAAGTTCTTTCTTGTCGATTGCCATGTAAATATGTTTTGAGACCTGATCAAAAGGTTCATACGTAATTCATTAAGGAACATAGTGAATGCTCTGTTTGTCATATAGTCAATATTCTTCTAACAAGTATTTATCATTCCAGTAACATTGCAGACCATGCATGTAGCTAACAAACTTGTCACCTTAAGTTATCCATCATCTTGTCATATTATATCTGCATTTCATGCTGCTCAGGACAACAACTTCCTGTCATAACAAAACAAATCCTACAACTCCTGATTCATCGATCTGATGAAGAACCAAAAGTGATATCCTCAACAACTTAATTTGTGATCTTACAATATTATCAATATGAGGTATCTCCTCTTCCATGAAGTAATTAAACATCCATTCAGTTACTGACTCATTCTTCTACTCTCCACAAAGGAGTTAAAAGATAAAACACTAACTTGCTTCCCCTTTTCTCAAGTTATCTTTCCTGTAACAACATGTTGTCCTTGACTATTGCTTTTCTTATCATCTTGATCCTTTAATTCCACTTGGCTCTTTCTGAACCATCTAGAAGTTAGACCAGATTTCATCTTATCTTGATATAATTTCAAAGATTTCCGATGCTCAGATGCCCCTGCACTTGGTTGATTGTTTCTGGATCTTTCCAATCCTTTAGCCCACAAGTTCAAATTAAGCTATTATTTAAGTTTTGATCACAATCTCGATACCCTAGGCATACCTTGCCTTAACTTAGAATAATTTCATAATTACTTGATAACTCAAGTTATTTCTAAGAGCATTTAACGGTTACAAGAAAAATTGTATACAAAAATTATTATCTCTTCCTGAGACAGGTTCAATTCCAGTGGTTACAAAAAGGCTATCACTCACTGTGATAGGCTCAGTATAAGATTTGTTTATAGGATTGGCTATCACTTCCTGTGATAGACTCAATCACATAATTGTTTACAGTAACTATCACTTCCTGTGATAGATCCAATACAAAAATGTTTCAACAATAACTATCACTTCCTGTGATGGATTTTTAATGCAAAAATAACTACCACTCGCTGTGATAGATTCAAAGCAAAGGTTTACAAGGTTCACAAGGTCGATTTCAATTTTCTGAGTTGCGTGACGAGCCCCGAGGTTCAGTGTCGAACCTGGTAGCTCTGATACCATATGTAACAACCTATCCGGTCTACAGTTTTAAAAATTTCAACCATCTATCCGTTTCAGCCAAAGAACAACTAACTTGTTTTCATTCTAGGGTTTCCAAATCGTTTCAACTATTCATTTTAAATTTCCAACTAACTTCTAGTTTTCAGGTTCAGCTGAAAGGTAACATCTAACTGTTTCCATCAACCGTCTCACAAAAGATTAAAACTAAATAACTGTCAAACTAGGGTTTTCCCAAAATAAAGATAATCACTCTAAAAAGAGAATAATTACTAGGGCACGATTAACCAATTCACATCCTTCTCCTACTTATAAAAAACTAGGGCTTCATTTGCAACTAAAGAGAATTCAAGCCATATGTCGTTACACTATACACTTCATCAACTAACTTTTACTTCCATTTTCAGCTGAAAAGAAATTATTACTATAAACATTTAACAGGAATTTGCAGAAGAACAATAATTACTTTTCTTTGCTTCCAGAAGATAACAAATAATTACTACAGCTATGAAACAATATAACAGCTGAATAAATTCAAGTAGCTATCTCACTAAGTATCTGAGAATCTTACAATGTTCATTAACATAAAGAATAGCATTCATGACATAGATGAAATAGAAATTCAATTACCATTGCATGTACCTGGATTTACTAGAGAGGAAGAAATCCATGGAACATCATCTCCATACTATCATACTTGGAAATCTTTATCGAGGGAAAGAGAATTATCATCAGGGGCTTTACCGCCCAACCAAGACCTACTGGTCTCCCGAGTTTCTTCAACTGAAGAACCCGCCCTTCACGAGGGTAATCAACATGGATCAATTTATCATCATGCCTATGAGCCTGGTGTCAAGGACCTATACCTCCTGATCAACCTAACTAAGGGTACTGTTGTGACCTTTTCACACATCGCCCCATTTATGATGGGGACCCCTAATTTTTGCTCCATTCTAGTCTTTTGGCTTGGGTTTTCTTCTCTCTCTCTCGCTCTGTCTCTTTTCTGATGTCTGCCTTTCGGGGGGTTGCGCCCGTCTGTGAGCTTTAACATGAAAACTGGCCGAGTCTGAAAATTAGGGTTTGAGTCTTTC
The DNA here is from genome assembly GCA_007258455.2 of Sequoia sempervirens. Taxonomy (NCBI): domain Eukaryota; kingdom Viridiplantae; phylum Streptophyta; class Pinopsida; order Cupressales; family Cupressaceae; genus Sequoia; species Sequoia sempervirens. The sequence goes on from VDFB02377476.1 coordinate 62,861, forward strand.
CAGCCAATTTGAAGTCAAACAAGGTGAATACTTGAAAATTGAGCTTAACATTGATGTTAGCATGTTTCCAGCAGGTTCTCAGTAAGTTTTTATCAGATTCCAAGGTACTTACTATTTTTAGTAAGTATGAAATTCAGGGCATTTCGTCAACATTTTTGAGATTCCGACAGTCACACGGCATTCAGAGTATATCAGACTGCTTGCATGCCAAATTTGAGCGAAAACAGACAACTTACTATTTTTAGCAGTCCTGGACAAATTCAGTGCGGATCAGAGTTTTTCTTTGCATGTCGGATATTCCTTCTGGGTTTTTCAAGACCTTCGCGATGTAACATGCAAGACGAGGCGACCACTTTCGAATTCAGCCTTCCGAGGCTATTTTTAGGGTTTGCATGTCGGGGTTTCTTTTGCATGTCGGATGATTCGATGGGTTTTTCGAGAGCTTCGCGATGGTATGACATGCAAACGAGGATTCTCACTCAGTAAGGAACTTGCTATTTTTAGCAGGTGTGTCCCGGCCCACCCAGTTCAGAATCACGAGCTGATCGCAGTGCCATAGAAATGAAGAAAAACAGAGTTCATTTGGGATGCATGCAAAGCGAATTAGGGTTTCCAACTTCGGAGCCTAAAAATAGGCATCAAAAGTCAAAATTTGAGAAAACCGGTGTAAACCACCGCGATCAGCGTCCTTCAGGCTATCTGCTGGTGAAATTTCAAGTCAAACGGAGCACTTACTATTTATAGTAAGTCAATTTGGAAACTGGCTAAAAATAGTAAATCAGTTGCATGCGTCAATGTCAGCCAACAGGTCACGTGGTGAGGAGTGCCTCATTCAAATTTCAACTCAATCGGAGCATGGGAGCTATCAGAAACACGAGCTTACTATTTATAGTAAGCCACCTTCAGAAACAGGCTATAAATAGCAGGGTGATTAAAAATGGCAGTGTTAACAGGACAATGAGGTCAGGAGGATGCAGTGTGCAAAGTTTCATGGCAATCTGAGCTTCCGAAGTATGAAAATCAAAAGGACTTGCTATAAATAGCATGCACGTAAGTTGGCGAAAGATGATAAAAATTTGTCTAAGTCTGGAACTTCATCCAATTGCTATGGCAAAATGCGCCCATCCCAGCTGGAGGCATAAAAAAAATTTCAAAGTGATGCAAGTTCGTCCTGCTCAGGGGTCAAAATGCGCCCAAGTTGGTGAGGTGGAGGATGAAAAATTTTCTAAGGCAAAGTTTCATCCACTTGCCTAGGTGAAATGCGCCCAGCTCAGGGTTGATAGCAAAAAATTTTTTTAAGGCATGAAGTTTATCCTTCACCCTTGCCTAAATGCGCCCCATGCAAGCATAAGCTGGATAAAGTCAAACTAGTCAAATGTTTTCATCCTCCTCAAGGGCCAAAATGCGCCCAAATGCATGCAAGTGAAGACAAAAAAATAGAAGCTGAAAAGTCACAAGTAAAGGCGTTAGAAAGTTATCCTCCTCCACATAAGAAATGCGCCCAAATAAGGGCAAGTAAAGACAAAAGCAAGATGGGGAATATTCCAAGGTGGTCAAAGGCGTTAAAGACTTCATCCTCTTGTATATGCAAAATGCGCCCATCCTCCTCTATATCTCAAATGCACCCAAAGTTGAGATGTGAAAGGTGAATAAAGGTAGTAAATAAGGTAAAAGGTGGGTGAAAATTCTCTTCTAGGCGTGGTGAGGTTGATAAGTATGCTAGGCGTGAATTTTAAATATCCTCTTCTAAATGCGCCAAGTACAAGATGATAGTGTTAATATGCTTGGCGTTGAAAGTGCCAAGGTGGTGGATGTTGGAAAAATTTTAAGGCGTGTAAATGCTAGGCGCCTAAAGTTGAAAAGTGTTGGAGAATTTCCTAAGAGGAGAGGTTTAATATGCTAGGCGTGGTGAAGTGATGCGTGTTGGAAAATATTTTAAGATGATGGAAATAAATTGTTAAGGCGTAATTTTAAAATTCTTCTAAGTATGCTAGGCGCCTAAGATGATTTTAAAATTTCTCTAGGGCGTCGGATGAAATTGCCTTGTAAGTGTGGAATGAAATACAAATGGTGAGTGCAAAATCAAGTGTGCCAGGTGTGAATAAAAATTTTCTAAGTGGAGTTGATATTTTCATAGGCCAAGTTGATCGAGTTGGATATAAAAGTTTCTAAGGCAGAATTTTCGAAGTGATTCAAAAAAAAAAATTTCTAAGGCACAAAATACTTTCTTCCTCTAGAAAATGCCTAAGTCTGGAGAGGTGATGGAATTTTCCTGAAGCGTGAACAGGGTTGCCTGGGGTGAAGTCAGTGATTGCCAGCTGCACAGAATTGATACAAATTTTCCAAGTCAGAGCAACAAGAAATCTTCAAAAAAAAAACTAGAATAAATTTCACAGGGAAATAATTTCCTAAGGTTCAAAATTCGGAAAAATTAAATGAACCCGTTCGTTAGGGACCCATGGATTCGATGCGTTCTGGAGAAAATTTTCTTCTGGGTATCGAAGATTGTCAATGAGGAGTTGATTTTAAAGCCTTCCATGCTTCGCTGTGGCCTTCAGAATGAAGATTTTAAGTGGGCACCAGGTTGATGTATTTCCTAAGGGAAACTTGAAAATTTTCTAAGGCAAGTGTGAAGAAAATGCGTTTTCAAGGTAAAATTCTCCAGACGATGAATTTGAAAGAAACTGCCTAGGTGAATTTGCTTCAGTCCTCTGTGAAGATAGTTTCCTTGAGCCAGAGGTGGATAAAATCAAGGCTGTCGGAGCTCCAGCGGGTGAAATGAATTTCTCGAAGATGCAGTTGAAGTTGATATTGTCCGAAGGATGATGGAATTCGGCTAAGGCATGAGGAATTATGAAGATGGCAAAAGTTTGCTAGTGGAGGCGATGAACGCAAAAATCCCGGTAAGTAGGTTGAAATTACATTATGAAGTGTCCTAATACTCTTCTCCTCGCTTGTTTTGCAGGAGGAACGTTGAAGCCAGAGCACGATGTCGGGAAGTGGTGAAGCACGATGATATCACAACCTTCGAAGGAAGATAAAGTTACAAGTTTCAATCTCGAAGGAGGAAAATTTGCAAGAAAATGGCTGAGTGTTGAAGAAACATTTTCAAGACTCAAGTGACGAAGATGAAGACCCTCAAGTGGAAGAAATCAAAGAACAACGCCAAGAAAGAAGATCGAGAACAGTGTGAACGCGTCTACAAATGGAATCTTCTAGAAGGATGATGGTGGACATTATGGCGCATTTATTACCCCACTCTCCTCTGTGGCGGGTTTTAGGGCAATATTATTTAGGGCTGAGGTGGCACGATTCTAGCCACTCTATTGATTGTAACCCTAGCCGTCTTATGGGACTTGGCTAGCTATATAAAGGGGAGTCCCCCTCATTTGTAATTCATTAGAATTAGATTAGACATTGGAGTAGTAGACATTGAGAGAGCATTAGAGCTAGATAGTGTAGAGCATTTTTGCATAATTTGGAGAAGAGAGAAAGTTTTCCCTTTGAAAACTTTTGAGGAAATTGTTGTGTAACACATTTTATGATAATAGATCTTTTCATTGATGATGGAATTCGTCTTGTCATGAAATGCTAGCAAGGTTTCTTCTTCCTTTCGTATCCAAGTAGTTTAAATTCATGCAAGTAGCTTACTTAGGTGTGTGGTGTTTTATTGAGATAGCTTCGCTTTATTCCATACCACTAGCGGCTTGTTGATGATAAGTTCGCCTTGTGTGGTCAACTGGAGATTATTTTGTGTTTAACTTCGGTTGTGGTTTACATACTTATATGCGTCGTTCGATGGTGTATGTATGTTAAATTATAACTTGAACATCTTTTTTTTTGAAGATTGCAGATTTTACTAAGAATTTGTCAGCCGGAGGCTAGGTGAAATCGGTTGAAGTCTATTGAAACAAAGCTCCACATATCTGCATTTAGAATAGAACATAAACTTCTTAGGCCCTACAACCTTTTAAATTCAGTTCATTTCCGGTTAGAATTAGGAAACTTGGCTCCTGCCAAATCATTTGAATCACACGAAAGCCCTTAGTCTACTGTTTGTTGTTAGCCGTCGAACAATTGTGTAAGTCCCCTTGACATACCAGCAATATCACATCGAGCCAAATGAGCCTATTCACACTCAAGGAACCTTGGAGTTGAAAGCATGATCTTACTCGCAATCTTAGCATGCTGAATACTTTGTTCAAGAGAGGATAGAGCGTCCGTTGGGAGACTTTATTCTGTGTTGGTGCGGTCTCAAAAACCACGTCAACAGGTACCTCCCAACTAGAAAGGTCACTCTGATCAGTGGTATATCTGGTACTTGATAGCTGACAGATACTGAATCTAGTATCGTACCTTGGCCAAGGATTTTAATATTACTGGCACTACTATGCCGATGTCTCTGGCACTTATGTGCCGACATCATTGGCACTCCTGTGCTGATATCTCTAGCACTACTGTGCCGTCAGCACTCTCACCCTTGCTCAGCATGATAATACTTTAAATCAAGATCTAAAATTGCATTAACAAGTTTGATTGCCATTTCTTCTAGGTTCAAGGTTATGTCCTAACCTTAGGATTCAATATTGCATTAAACTATTAAGGATATTTTCTTAAGACAAGACTGTTTTCATAACCCTTTAGGACAGGGTAAGGGTTCATTATCTTTTTACCTCTTTGGTAGCAATTGCTTTTACAATCAAGGTTAACTTACAATTTAATATCTGCTCAGAAGGGAATACCCTTAGTCCCTTAGCAAGGTAAGTCAAATTAAGTCTTCTTTTATATCCAATATATTTGCATTCCAAGTTCATCTTGCAATAGGGGTCTTTAAGCAGAGACTTAACTCGTTTAGTTTTACAGTTAAAAGGAAAAGGTTGTCAAATGCAACCGACCCATTCTTCTCAAGGAATCATAAGTAAAACTTTTCAATCATAGGAGATCTCTTAATCTGTTCTCTATTTAGGTTTTATTCTCATTCCATTAGGTTCAGGTTATATCTTTGACCATTAAGTGAATGCATAAGAAAAATGAGAAGCTTTCAAGATCTCAATATTTATACTAATATGTTTATGTTCAGGAGTTTTTCCGAACAGCAGAATGATTGGAAACCAAGTCAAGATTCAGTTTGCCGATTAGGTTGAGTTTGGCTGGAATATTAAATCATTTTCCACATATTCCCTTAACTGAAATTTATTTCAGATTACAGACCCAACAATCTTCAAGAAGTCCAAATTTGATCACAACATGGAAAAAAAAGAGAAGAAAACCATAACTGTTCAAGTTCCTCAACAGAGGTTCAAGGTTTCAATTTAGGCCTCTAATCGATAGAGAAAAACATGCATATATTTGATGGTATGATTGGCTTCAAGGTCGTCATTACTTCAGACCCAACACAGAAAGAGGATTGAACTCAAGAGATTAGTATCATTCTAACATAACCAACAATAGAAACAATTCGATGGTCTGGACTCTAGCAGCTACCATTCACTTATAATGAAACACGAAAGGGTGAAATGCATTTCGAGTTAATCTTATTACACATAGGCTGATACGTTTACAAGCTGGTTGACACTAACCAGATCGGTCAACACCGGAAGGAAACTCTAGAATAATTCATCAATACAAAATGCAAAGGGGACGATTTATTCGTTACTTGCCTGAGAGATTGAAATGGAAACTTCAGAACAATGCTCTTCTCCCGCAATTCCACGAACCAATAGAAATCCCGACGCTGAGATGAGGGAAAAAGATTAACCAAAGACGACAATAGGTATTGGTACCTCTAACAGGATGAAAGATGTGGAAGGCCGGCGCCAGACTCAAACCACCGCTTCAACATACTTGCCCGGAAGGTTTAAATCTCCACGTCACCAATAGTGAAAGAGATGGAATTATGATTGAGCTCGAGCTAGCCGATGAACATAGGGAAAAAGAGACCATAGAAGTATAGCTCGACCTCCTAAGAGAGAGAGCCAGAGTTCCGAGATGAGATAAAAAATGAAGAATGAAGATTAAATTCTCCTTAAGGAGTTCGAATTCTTCCCAAACGATTTTCCAAGAAACCTTTCATTTGCTCCCCTTCTTGGGCGTTTCAACCTGCACGGTGGCGAGCTTACAAAGTTTTCTTTCGCCAAAACATCAACTTCCCAAAAATTAAATTCATTTAATTTCAATTTTAAACTTACAATAGTTTTCAAATTAAAATCGATGGCAAATAATTTTTATATCTCTTATTTTTAATTTAATAATTAATATCCTCTTGCGAATAGAAAAATGTATCAAGAATTTGTGTTGCCAAACTTCAAGAGGATATAATAAATACTTATATTATATTTATTATTTTGATTTATTATTTATTAACTATTTGCAATCTCCATAAAAGGTGATTATTTAAATTGACTTGCTTAATCAATAATTATATTAATTTATTTATGGCCAAGGTAACGACGTCGACACAACTGTCTTGCTTCCACTCTAGGTTTGATGATAAAATTGATCCATTATTAACCACGTCCTCTCCCTGATGATATTTCCCTTTTCCTCGTGGCGTCGGCAATCCTGCATCCACTGACAGGGATTATGGATTAGATCGTTCTCAACGGCTTAATAATATGTATTTAAATTTGATCTCATGATCTCGTTCTACTTCTCATGAACAATAAATTCACTGACCAAATAAAAAGTTAGTTAACATTACAATTATGATAAAAGAACAACTATTCATTCCCGATGTCATAATCACATGAAAGCAGTTATCTGCAACTAACATTGCGTTTGAAATACATAACCAACATAGTCTCAATGTAAGGTATGTGACAGCCTACCTGTGTTGAGGAAGCACCTAGTCTTCAAGTTTGGCGTGATGCTATGTCAGAGGAGTATCAATCAATTCTTAAGAATGATGTTTGGGACATTGTTCCTAGACCCGAGAGCAAGTCTGTGGTATCTTCTAAATGGCTATTCAAGATTAAGCATGTTGCAGATGGAAGCATTGAGAAGTACAAAGCAAGATTTGTGGCTCGTGGGTTTTCTCAAAAAGCGGGAGTTGATTACGAAGAAACATTTGCTCTTGTTGCTCGCTATACTTTTGTCAGAACTATCATTGCTATTGCTGCATCTAGAGGATGGAAGATTCACCAGATGGACGTGAAGACAGCCTTTCTCAATGGAGTGATTGAGGGAAGAAGTTTAAATAGAGCAACCTGATGGATTTGAGGTTCATGGGAAGGAGTCACATGTTTGCAAGTTGAAGAAGGCCTTGTATGGTCTTAAGCAGGCTCCTCGCACTTGGTACGAAAGGATTGATCGTTACCTGTCAAGTTTGGGTTTCTTGAAGAATGATGCTGACTCAAATCTCTAATTCAAGGTAATCAATGGTGATGCATTAATATTGGTCTTATATGTTGATGATTTGATTCTTACTGGAGAAGATCACCTAATTCTCGAGTGCAAGAAGGAGTTAACTTCGGAATTTGAGATGAAGGACCTTGGGCTCATGCATTACTTCCTTGGATTAGAAGTCTGGCAAAAACCAGATGAGATGATTCTAAGTCAAGGGAAGTACACCATTGATATACTTAAGAGATTTGGTATGATGGATTGCAAATCCATGTCTACACCCATGGAGACCAACCTACATAAGTTGAAGGAGGCTGCAGCTAGTTCAGAGTTGGTGGATCCTACATTGTACAGACAGCTAATTGGGTCCTTGATGTATCTAGTTAACACTAGACCTGACATTTTCCATGCAGTGAGTGCACTTAGCCAGTTTATGTGTGATCCGAGATAGATACATCTTGTTACAGCTAAACATATCCTAAGATACTTGCACGACACAGTTGGATATTGGTTGAGGTATTCTTCAGATGCAGACTTGGAGTTACATGGCTATAAATTCTGATTGGGCAGGGTGTGTCACAGATTGAAAGAGCACCTATGGTTGTTGCTTCAGTTTGGGTTCGCTATGATTTCTGGTGCGAGGAAAGTCATTTGTAGCATTGAGTGCAGTGAGTATATTGCAGCTTGTATGGCAACTCGGGAAGCAGTGTGGCTTCGTAAGCTCCTTGCAGGATTGTTTGGACAATCAATGGAGCCTACTATCATTCATTGTGATAATCAGAGTTGTGGGAAGCTTTCTGTCAATCTCGTGTTCCATGATGAGAACCAAGCACTTTGAGATCAAGTACCACTATATTAGAGATATGGTACTTCGAAAGGTGTACAATTGAGGTACATCAGCACTGATGAGCAGACGGCAGATATTCTCACCAAGCCTCTCTCCAGGATAAAATTTGTGTACTTTCGAGATAAGCTTGGTATGGTGGAGAATCCAGCCTTGACTGAGAAAGAGCCTTAGTATCAGTGAGCCTGTTAATGAGGTCTTCTCTATGAGAGAAGTTTGAGGTGAAATCCCTTGTTAATGCATTTTCCTCTGAGACGGAGGAATTTGAGGTGCAAGCCCTTGTTAATGCATTTCTCTTTGAGATTTGAGGTGAAAGCCCTTGTTTCCACCCTCTGAGCTGAGTCATGGTGGATGTCATGTGTGAGACTCCATGACATATGTTGTACTTGTGTTTCACCCTCTGAGAGAGTCATGGTGAAAGTCACGTTGAGGTGACAACATTACGCAAGTGATGAACAATTGTACTTACCATAGTTTGGTTGTAGCCATTATGGTTGATATCGTGTTGAGGCGATATCTGATATCACGATGAGGTGATATTCTTCTTGTTCACTTATGGTTGTAGCCATAGTGGTAGACATCACGATGAGGTGATTTGTCTCGAGCAGCTGGAAGTATTCTCTCTAGCTGAGAGGGAGTGTTAATGATAACATGCAGCGTCGAAGTAACTTCCAGCGATATTCTTATTATGAATAAATTAAATAATAGCTTAATGCTATTTAATTTATATGAGATGATTTATCTTGAAGAGGCATCAATATTCATAAGGTGCTATTTATATGATAAGCCTACATTATCAAGAGGCACGTTTTGTTTTAAAAGGCATGAGTTCTTATGAAGCCGACCCTCTTCTTATTGGACGCAATTCTTCTTGGAGGCCGACCTTGAGATTAATGAAAGGACGCATCTCTCATCCTCTCTTGTATATATATGCATTAAGTTCATTCCATTCAGCATTCAGTTTTTAGTATTCTATCATTGGTCTTATCTCAAGTGTGAATTCAAGAGAAGAAGCAGTGTGAAGTAATCATATGTAAAGTGCAATTATTGTTGAAGTATTCAGTTCTGAGATAGCAGATTAGATATAATAGGATCTGTGCTTCTATCATTTGCTGATACTTATTCTGGCCTCTCTCATCGGCCTCAATTGTACAAGTGTTCTCTTCAAGATCTAATATATATAAGAGATATATTGGTGCTGGGTTTTTCTCCCTCAAGAGGAGGGTTTTCCCAAGGTATCTGCTGTGTTATTGTGTCTGATTTGAATTAATTTCTGTGTTTTAAATCTGATCATAAAATTTACACTGATTAGGGACAGCTCTATATTTTCTATGTTTTTGTCATTTTGTAGCTATAAGTTGCAATCATTGGGAATTTTGTTGTAACTTTTGGGTAATATATATGCACATTGACAACGAAAGCAAATAAATTTTGTTAATTTGTTTGTCAATTCTCATGCAAAATCTCAATTCAACTCTAATGTTATGTACTCAGGCTCTATAATGTGTATGATGAATGTCTTATCAATGTTATCATATGAGTATTTAAAATTTCCTTACTTTAAATTTTTCCTTATTTTTTTAATAGTCATCTCCTACCATACCCTAAAAAAGGCCTAAAAAACCGTCCCAAAAATGCATTCCCCCCATCCCTTGCCATCCCCATCCCCATCTCAGACACTTGGGGGAGGACAAAAAAAATATTCAAAGTCTTGCACACATAACAAAGACAAGCATGCATAGAGAAACAAAGAATAAATTGCATGCAAAGAGAAAAGCTAGGAAAGGATCAAAGGCAAATTAGTGAATGATATGCAATGCAAAAAGTAAAAGCAGACTTGTATGCATGCTTTTACTCTAGATTGCTTTAGAAGATTTTTAATTTTACTTTCTCAACGAGTAATGTAGTAATGTTGAATGTCTCTTGATATGTTTGTGGGACTTGGTCTTTTTTTGATGATTTAATTTTAACCTTCATAAAAAAAAAACTGTTAACAAGATAAATATCTTGTGTTTGCAAATTGAATCTTTTACCTTGTACTTGATACATGCCAAAGTATTACACCTAAGTTACTGGCATGCCCATAGATGGCCTTGGGTACGATACGGGTACGAGAAATAATACAGAAACGGTTACAATTTTCTGCCTGTGGAAACGACCAAGAAACGAAAGTGTGACTGTGGGTGTGAAATTTCGTTTCCAGTTCGAACCCAAACATAATCCACGTCAACTTTTTTGGATATTATCTGATTTTTTCACTTCAAAGGCTATAAATTGTGAAATTTTTTTCTCATTTCAACTTTGCTCACATTTTTCTCCAACAAAACAGATTGTTTTTTAGGGTTTCTCAAGTGTTGAATATTTTTGATATCTTTAGGATGGTTGAGATATTTGATGAAGAGCAGCTGAGTCAAATTAGGCATGAGTAAAATGTTGGATATTCAACATCAGAAACTGTATTATATTCCTTTATGGGATTGTTTTGTGCTCCTTGTAAACTTTGCATCTTGTGTTATGGTGATGTTAAGGGCAGCTCTGTTTATTCATTGCTTTGTTAGAATTTATAATTGGGACTTGGAAGATATCACTGTTTGGGAGGACATATGACCATAGTCCATTTGACTTCCCTAAACTTTTGAGTGCAGATTCTGATGTTCTCAGTGGAAGGCGTGAACTATGCCAATATCCTTGCACATCTCTTCGGAAAGATGTTCTGATGGTGGTACTAGTAATATAGAATGTTCTAAGCACCATAGAAACCAGATCTCTGTTGTAAGTGATGGTTTAGGATATTGAGATGGCATTGTGTTTGGTCTTCATAAGAAACAGGTTGCCTTGTTATTTCTCTTTTCTACTGATTCACAACATTGAACCATAGCATGAGGATTGAGTAAAAATGTACTGGCTTTACATCAGATTGGGAGTATGAAGGCCCTTGTATTGTATTATTAAATTGACTATGAAAGTGGTGGTGTATTTTTGCTATGTTATTTGACTATTATTATGGTGGTGTATTTTGAACTTAATTACTACTGCAAATATGTATACATTTCTGATTTTTATATGTTTTTGTATTAACATACCCAAAACAAACCCAACCGCAAAATTTTTTTTGACCAAATCTGTGTACCGGAATCTCATACCCGTACCCAAACCCAAAAACGAACCAGTAACTTAGCATTACAGTAGAGGACACTTACATTTTATCAGCAGATAAAAACAGGCTCCTCTGCACTAAAAGCATGGAAGCAGATAAAAAGGTGTATAATCTGAAAACTATCATATGAGAGGATTTCAGTCAGCAACACTGCAGATCCAAATAAATGAGATACAAGATTAAAAATGAAATTTTTGTGTCTCTGCAAGTATGCTATGTTACTATATTCATGGATATCTTACTTTTACTAAAACCAATAATAGTCTACCACACCATAATTGGTGTTTCCTTCTAGAGCTGCCACATAAGTTTTGATTCAAAATCTATGATAATATGAATGTTATCGCCTATGCATCCCTGACTTTTCCTTTTATTGTGTTGTTTTACACCTGACACTTGAGAAAGTAAGAGAAAGTAAGGGCAACAGAACAGTAGAAAGAAAAGAGAAGCCCAGAAACAATTTCATCTAAAGTATCTTTTCAAATGAAAATAAGCAATTACATTAATATCCAAATTTAACAATTCACTTGCTTTCTTACGAGATTATTTCCCTTTGCAAATATATTACTACAAGACGAGAGAAATAGCAAACAATGATACTATGCATGCAACTGTTGAGTGCCTTTTTTTCATCATCTAATAGTCTGGAATTGCAGAAATATTAAAGTGTATGCAAAAAATTAACTTACTTTAGATAGTCTGAAGGGACAGAACCTGGGCTTTCCTCTCCTTCCATACTTCAACAAGTGTGCACCTTTCTTCAAGGCGATAATTGCCTTGATAAAATCACAAGAAGTTTATGCAAAGTAAGAAACCACAGTTTGACCCTAGTTAAAGGCAAAAATGGCTTATAAAAACAATAATTTTAAGTACAAAAGAGCTAAGTTTTGAATATTTTCAATTTTTCAACTACCAAACAGGTCAAAGACCCCAAAAAAAGATTTTCATCTCAATAGTTTTGTTTGAAACATATTTTTTATGAATCGAACATTAGCTAGAAACTCCTATAAAGAATACATATTAACCATAGAAGAGGAATGCACAAGCGTTTCAACTTAAAATAGTAACATTAGTTTTTAAAATGAAATTGATATTTAAATTCTCATCCTGGCTAGCATTGGTTGGATTCCTGAAGAAAAATGGCATATCCATTGGACACAAGGAATGTAGCCAACAGCTAGGAAATCATTTTGTTGAGGTCTGGATGATCCCGGTATCAATCAAGGAGAGCATCAATAAAATCTATTTAAAATAAATGATGTAAGTCAGCACTATACAAACACCAACATCAGCTTGTTAAGTATACAACTGAGCCAATGATTTAGGCATGTAATCATTAAAACCATAGAAGCAAAAGACATCAAAAAATCATGATCAATTGCAAATCACTCACACCAGCGATTTTCCCCAAAAAATGTGGTTTTTTAAAAAATGCATTGACTATGATTTTCAACGCTTTTTTCGCATAAAAATCATGTTCAAAATGCATTTAAAACCTTTAGTCAATTTCCCACCAACCCGCAACCCTCAAAACCCACAAATTTTTAATAAATACTAAATAGCATAGTCGCACGATGGTTTTAGGGCATTACTGCACAATGGGACATCACCCGGACAGGCAAAAGAGGTGTGAGTAGTTCAACAAACTTGCAGGGAGTTGTGAGGCACTGTATTTGAGTCAGAGAGACTAGTTCAACAAGGAATTTTTTATTTGGTACACTTTTGGTCCTGTTCATCACACCTTCCATATGCTTGGTTCTATATTCCTCAAGAAGCAGGAATACTCTTGTTTACTTTGAATGGATTTTTTTTGTCACTCATTATGAAGCTGTAGAAGGAGAAATTGGGATGTTCCTGTCATCTAGTCTAAGATCCATTCAAAAATAAAATGAAGGAGCTGTAAATTCTTGGCACCAAAACTGGAAAAAGATCTAGAAGTTCAAATACCATTACATAGTTAAAATTGGTCAAAATTTAGTTTAAAGATAATTAGTTAAAATTTATGCCAATGTTCAGTTCTCATATCATATACTTTATGGAAACAACATATATGTATTAGTTTAAACTTTAAACTTAAACGAATCTTCAACCAAAGCAACATTCAACATGCATTTATATTCATAAAAGTGTCTTTTTCTCTGTAGTGCATAACTGTGAGAGTATATTGGAGAACTTTTCTATAATGCTTAAACTATCCATTCTATTTGAATTCATACCACCTTGGTAACTGCCTAGTTTAGATCTTTCTACACTTACTAACCGTAATTGTATTACTCCTGCAACTTCCCTAACCCCTCATTTGATCAATAACGCACTAAGTTGATAATCCTTGTGGTTCATCAATTATGAATATTAATGTCAAAACTACTATGTACTCTTAACAATCTGCCCTAATGGCTTCTATTTCCTCCAACACGCATAATTGGTCACTTTCTCCTATTTATTGCCTAGCGTTAGAAGCCCTTTGGGAATTTTTTTGTGAATCAACTCTCTACGTAAAATTACACATATACAAGCTAGGTTATTTAAATCAATTGGGGTTTGGATTTACATTTCAAGATATTGGAAGAAACTACACATCAAACTATCTGTAGATATTGATTTTAGCCATTTATCTGTTTTCTTCGAACTCTGGATGCACTATGAAGTATACTCTGTGCAATGCAACATAATCAGTGATATGAATATAAACAACAAAAATCTATTTTCTACAATTCATGGGTTGAAATCTCTATTTTATTTTCTCTCTATATCTCCATGCTATGGAAATGTCTTCAAATTTCAAAAACAAGTAAAATCCAAATTTTTCCCCATTTTTTCAAAAAATCTTATACTTATGGTTTGCCAAATTTTTTTCCCAAAAGATTTTTGCTACTATGGTAAAACTATCATACACAAGCCAAGTCCCCATGTACTTAAAAATTGTTTTCAATATCTATGGATGTTACCAGATTTACCCATTTCTCTTTGGAGTTAAAAATCCAAATATTGCAAAGAGCAAAACAAGTGTGATATCAGGCCTGCTTTGAGATGGATTGAATTACTGTGGAAAGAAGCATGTGAACCTGAGTTGCAAGGTATACCATAGAAGTCCAAAATATTTGTTGAAAGAAGGGATAAAAATATTAACCTCCAAATGAAGCAAAACAAAGAGCCAAGGTCTGATCACTGAAATTAACAAGACATTTTAGGTTCATTTATATAAACTACAGGACTCTCCTCCGACGGTTGGAAGTATTGTCTTTGGCTGTGCCTGTCATTACCTCGATCAGAATTCAAACATGAGTATTCTGTTTCGCTATTGATTTTCACTCCATTGATTCCCAATATGAACAGTAGAAGCTTATAAGTTAACTCTTAAGTCAGCCTGCCCGACTTGCTTGTAACCGGACTGTAGTCATGATGCATTACACCTGAGCTCACAGACGTAGGTTGGAATGCCATACTTGGTTGTAATTAACTTTTAAGTCAACCTGATCGACTTGTTTGTAACCAAACGGAGTCATGATGCACTACGCTTTAACTCACAGGCATAGATGTGAATCTCATAGTTAGGTGTATAAACGTCAAGAGTTGAGGTTCTATGAACTTGATGAATTGGTGCTTATTATATTTCCAGATCGCTAATTATGTCATAAACCCCTCACAGAAAGTACAGATCCCTTAAGAAACTTTGAAATTAAAGATGCCTGAATCAATTTACCTAGCCTTCCAAAATGGTCACGCTACAAGTTTTCTCCATAGGAATGAATTTACAATGTTGGGGTGGGCAAGCTTGAAGGACTCGAATAAATTGCAAAAGATATATTTAGAAGGGCTTCTTATGTCGTTAGTTGCTCACATTACCCAACAGTGAAAATTCTACTTCTGATCCAGCTGAGATGCTAATGATGAAATGTAGATTTCGTGTATTGCCCTACTTACTTGAGAATTGCTGGCGGTATGCATTGTGCAAGTGCAACAAAGAGAAGGGTACTAAGAAAAACAAAGATAAATAGATGTGTGAGGCGACGAAATGCGTAGAAGCAAAATGAGACCAAAGGCATTTGAGATAGATTACCTGTTGTATATCACGGTCAACTGGTGTTGCTTGTCTGGATTCCCCCATTGTTGCTCTTATGCTGATCTCTCCCTTGGCTCTTAAGACTACAATTGATTATTACAGATACCGTCATCAGCAATAGCACTGAGTTGGGTTTGGTGGGAATGAAGTAGATTTGAGGTGGGCATTGGGGAGGCTGACAAAACATGTAGGCTGCCAAGGGATCTGCCTGCTGAGGAACAAGAGACAAAGACCAGGCAGAGCGTGTAAAGTCACATGGATGGTCTATAGCCTCTGAGCTCTACCAACCCCTACTCCCTCTTCTCGCTGTCATCTGATACCGAGAAAGTACCCCTCCAATTCCTAGCCTGGCTTTTCAACAACTTCCTCCGAAACAGAGTTCTGTGTACATCACAATTTACTTGTCTACATCCTACATGCCTATTATTAGTTGGTTTTATTGACCCTCTCTTTCAACACACTAAAACCGAGCCTCATCATACACGTTGTCAAAAGTTTAGAGCTCCCACACGTGAGTTGTAGATATTTTAAGTTTTTGTTTATTAATTAACTACAGAGTGTAATTGGAGATCCTATTGGTGAAGGGCCCTAAATTTGACTTGGAATTAACAGTCTCAACGTATTTAAATTATTGCGTTGTAGGGGTCTAACTTTAGTCAAAGCTTATTTTAGCGGTGTGGTTTCTTTTTATGTCTAGAGTATGCTCCTCATTTTTAGGTGTGGATTTTTTTTTAAAGTTTTTTTTTTTTTTAGTTTTTTTTTTTTAAATAGTGAGAAATTCTTTTTTATAAGTAGGGAAAAAAAATTTGAATTTCACATTCTTTATAAAATGTATTTATTTGTATATTTCTTTAATATAAAAGATTATTTAAGTTTTTAATTAATGGTTTATATGACTATCATCTATAATTTTTGTGGCTTTTGGATATAGAATTCTTCTTGTTATGATTGAAGATTTGGACTTTGGAATGGATTTATCTCTCTATGTAAATTTATCATTTATACATGTTTCTTATAGTAGAAGTTCCTTTCATATTTACCACAAGCACATTAAGGAAAGGAAGAGAAACGCTCTACTTAACCTCGTGATGAAATAGATGCTCTCAGATCTATTATTCTAAAATAAATATTATCTTCTCTCATATGCAACCAATATGAATTTGTTTTGTCTACATATCTCTTTCACAATTTAAAATCAAATGCATTATCCTTAATTCCATGATGTCAAACTTCTCCATGTGTAGATTAATTGTACTTGATCAAATTGATCATGTCATTAGTCTCTCCTACTATTCATAATACTTAACATAGAAATTTAAAAAAGTATACCTTGAGCATAACTTTCCCAAAGAGATCACATGTATGTCATCTTACTTCTAAGAACCTCTAAGGTTCCTTTAATGGGAATTATAGTAAACAAAGAGATGAAATCAAAGCTTATCAATATATCTCCCCCTAGTCTCTTGTCTTCAATGAAATCCATAAAATATATTGAGTCCTTTATGAAAGAATGATAATTTTCTACTAAAAATTTTATCTTCTATCAAAAGTTGTTGACTCGTATGTAGTTGAGTCTTCTAAGACCCCATCATTATGAATCTTAGGTCACTTCCTACTTTTTAATATTTGACTATTTGTTGTAGATACATAAAATTGACCTAGGCTTACGAACTTTATTTGACTTTTCAATATTTCTTATAGTCCAAATTTAGCTATTATTTAAATAATTGTCAATTATTTAATTAATTCACATCTTTTATTCCTCCTCACTATTTAAATAAATAAATTATATTTATTTTATTTAAATACGTCGCTAATTTCCTATGTCCCTCTATAATTAAATAAATTCCTAAATTTATTTAATTATTATTTGTCCAATATTTCTTCTTGGTTATTTAAATAAATTTTATTTATTTATTTAAATACGTCATTAATTTCTAATGTCTTCTTGTAATTAAATAAACTTTTATAATTTATTTAATTATTGTCCACCTTGGCTTTTTCTAATTTTAAATAAAATCATTTATTTAAAATTGTCTCACTTTCTATTTTCTCCCTCCAAGTAAATAATTTAAAAATATTATTTACTATCACATGGTCCCACCACTTTTGAATTAAATTAATTTTTAATTCAAAAGGTCAACTCAGTCTTTTAAATTATTATTTGATTTTCTAGCAACCTCTTTTTTTGTGCCTAGCATTTCCTTGTCACATGCATTTTCCACTATTTCTAAAATCAAATCTCAACCCTTCATTTCAAATTTTTCCCTAACCCTAATTGATGGTTGTCATATTTAATTTCAGCCATTGATCTTAGAGCATCTCTCATCTGACAATCTTGGCCATTCATCTAAAATTGGCTTTTCTATAAAAAGGCCATTTCAACCTCATTTTGACACATCTAATATCTCTTGAGTTCATGTTGGCATAACATTTTATGCATACTTTAGGCTTATTACACACTTGCATACTTGCATTTGTAGCTTTTGAATAGAATCCTTCAATATTTGCTTAGGACTTGTCATAGGTAAATAGTTTCTCATCAAAAATATGAGGGCAAACATAATATTGCAACAAATGGAGAAGGACAATGAAGGTCAATCATGGAAGGCTTAAAGACTTTTGGTGAGATTGTTCTTTGTTTTATGTTGTTTTACTCCATTGTACTTCATTGTTTAGCTAGGGTTTCGATTATGCATCTTAGTTTATGCTAACCTAACTTTTTGCCATAGTTACATTGGTGAACCTGATGCCAAAACACTCTATTTTGTAGATTTCCATACGACTTTTTATCTTTTTTGTAGGTACAGATACGAAACACGACATTTGCAACTTTATGAGTCGCAATTACTATGTCGTGACACATTCGCTTACAGGAACAATGCATTTGCATTTTTTGAGTTGCATCTGATAGACAGAACAACGCATTTGACTTCCTGAGATGCATCTGCAGGCTCAACCGATGCATCTGACTGTTGCAATGCATTCGCTCTGCAGAACGATGCATTTGTTTAGTAAATTCTAGCTTTCAGTTTTGCAACACATTCGCTCTGCAAAACGATGCATCTGCCTGGTAAAAAAAATTGTTTTCGAGTTTTTGACAAAATTTCCAGATTTTCTTTTCAATTTGGTAGGTTAGAGATTTTTGGGGTTACTAATTTGTTGTTTACAGCATGTGGCAAGCCGAAAAGGAGTCTAACCTTTGTTTATTGATGATTTTCTAGTTCCTTTACAATCTTAAATCAATCAAACAAACAAACAAGCTACAACTTGTGTTCACATTACATGGGGTTAAAATGAACATGCATATTCACTTATGGGCCTAAAATGAACACAAATTGCATTGAAACTCATCATGGCTAAAATTTAAATGCATTTTTCATGGCATTGGCTTAAAATGAACATTGTTTGGCTCACACTGAATTGGGTTTAAAATGAACAAGTTTCTTGTGTGTCTTATGGTGTAGTAATAGCTTTTTAATTGTGTATGCAATTCTCTTGCGCCTTGTGCAATCTTGAGAAACAAAACCACTTATAGGTTGTTACTTTACCACCCCCACATTTCAATTTGGGCTTTAAAAATGAACAAACTTGTGAGTGTGGGTTGAAAGCTTTGTGTATGCAATCTCCTCATGCCTTAGTGCGATCTTGGATGAACAAAAACAAAGCTTTCAATTGGCTTTTGTTTAACCTTAGAGGGGTCTGCCTCAAAAGAAGGAATGACTCCAACCATTTTTTTGCTAGGGCCGGTATATAAAAGGATAAGACTAAACCGTCAAGTCCTCATGGTATGTAGGCCTTAACCGTACAGATTCATTCAAAAATAGGTACTTACCTTTTCTTTTAAAGGTATAAGAGCCCCTAATAGAGTGATTAAAGCCTTAAGTGGCTTGTTGTATGCTCGCAAGGTGCCATGTCCCCGAGTATTCACTAGAACCCTCTTGTGTAGTTTGCCAAAATCCCTTTTATTTGCTGATGCAACAATGGTCGTTGCCAAGGCACCCACATTATCATAGTTCTTAGTAGAGGTGAAGAGCTTGTCATGGGAGATTTATGAATTCTTGAAGCTTGGTTGACCCATAGAAGTGAGTGTTGTGGAGGGGAGCCAGTGTGGCCAAGCTTCTAAGTCACTTGCTATGAGTAAGTGTGGCTGGAGTAAAATTCACGTGGGATCCAGTGAATATAGTCCTTTCCAACCCTAGCTTTGTGCTTGTCTTCAATATGCTTGTTTCAAACAAAGACAAAACCATGTGTTTTCTGAACAATAAACACATAAAAACATCCTTCACAAATCTGGAACAACACATTCAAACTGAAAACAACCTCAAAAATATGCCAAAAATTGCAAGGAAACTAGGCTTTAAACTCTGTGCAACGCATCTGAGAATCACTACAATGCATTCAACTTGCTAAGCCACATTTGACAAACATAAAAATGCATCTGACTATAGTGCACCGCATTTGCCTCGCTGTACAATGCAACTACTTTGTTGAAACGCATCTGATATCTAGAACAATGCATATGTTGAAACCAAAACATTCTTGCCTTTTTAGACTGCATTTGTAACCTGGAGTCATGCATCTACTTATATTGCAACGCATTTGCTTCACAGAAAAATACAATCAATCTATTGAACCGCATCTGTTGTCCAAAACCATGCATCTACTAAAACTGAAATGCATTCGATACTCTGCAACGCATTTGCTACCTGAAACGACACGTTTGCCTGGCATTTAGAAAAATCATTGTCACTGTCCAAACCCAAGACCAAACATTTTTCAAATTGTTTTCAAACATCTTTTTCCAATGGTCTTTGTTCAAAACCATAAAAAGGAATTGCTCAAATATCTCATCTTTGCATCTTTTAGCTTGCATTTTTAGGTCCACCTTCACAAATTTGTAGTTGCACCTTAGGATCCATCATCATTTCTAGCATAAACAAGTCCTTAGGTCCTCATTTCTTTTGTAGACTTTGGAATAGGAAAACTTGCCATACCTTGCAAAATCTTTGCCTTTAAAAGTAGGTTATCATTGGACTAAGTCAAAATCATTTCCTCTAGTCATTGTCCTTTTGTGAGACCTTTCCAACTCATAATTCTAGTTAGGAAACTCCACTTTGTCATCTTGTCCTTTCATTTTGTCCTACGAAAAATTCCTTTGATAATCCAAATTGAGACATTGACCAAGCTTTGAGTGGTTAGTAAACATTTCCTAAAAGTCCATCAAAAATGATTGCACCTTAGACCTTTGCATTGGTATATCTTAAAACATTTTAGTCTTCCACCCTTCATTTTAGTCCTCATTATCATTTGGCATTTTGCTTGCATCCCTTATTCCAAAAATTCAAAAAAAAAAAATAGTGTCATACCTTTCATTTTAGTCTTTCATTATCACTTTGCATTTGACATCCCCTTTAGACAACATTGTCATTATTGCATCCCTCATTCCAAAAATTGAAAAAAAAAAAAACATAGTGTCATATCATTCCATCATTTAGAAAATCCTTATATGGTTGAGACTAGGCTCCAAAGGAAAAGAAGACAAATGGACCCTTTTGGACAAGACACCAACCCCTATAACTTTTCTAATGACATGAACCTGAACACAAACATGGGGGCACCTTTCATCAACCCTTTCAGTGACGTGAACATGGCATCTTTTTCACACAAGCCCTTTGAACAATTTATATGTAGAGACAAAAACGAGCAAATATTTATGGAATACTTAGAAGTTGCCGCTCAAAATCCTGATGTGGCTTCCTTTGTGGAGGAACTACTCTTGCAAGATTCAAAGAGATATCTAGCCATGCTTTTACACCAAGGGGGCAAATTTCCACAAGGGTTCGACATTAACACCTTCAGAGCAACATCTCCCAATCATAATGCAAATAATGCCTCCAACACCAATCAACCCCAATCAACACCACAACATAATGCAAACAATACCTTCGTTGGTACCACCACACAAAATGCGACAAACACCATCAATGCTACCTTTAATGGTGCCTCCACTCAAAACACACCTAACATGATCCACACAACATCCATTGTGGGAACATCAACCATAACACAAGCCACATCACAAGCTATCCCACAAATGTCAACAACTTCATTACAAACTGTTGGAGCTACCTTTGGATCATCAACCAATACAATGGGGACAAATTCATCTGGATCTTGATCTAGTGCTATGGGAATGACATCGTCAAATCTTTTATTTGGGTCTTCAACTAATGCCATGACAACTAACTCATTGAACCCCTTTGGGAGGAATAAACAATGAATCAATGTTCAAGGACCTCAACCAAATGTTAATACTTTGTCACAAATCAATACCAACACCAATATTCCCCAAAGGAAAAACACCAATATCCCCCATGGCCACATTTACCAATTTGGACAAGGAAATCAAATAACACAACACATGACTCCATTTGGACATCAAAACACTCAAGGACAACATATTCTACAAATACAAACCAACACTTCTAGGGTGCACATTCCCACATACGCCTCACATATCCATACACAACAACACATTCCTCTTCAAAACACTCAATACCAACAAATTCCAAACCAAAATGCATCATAGATTCCACAAAAATACATCCCAAATAAGAACACGTCATCACAACAAATGGGAACTCATGGAATACCCATTACTAGCATGTGTGATGCCACAAACAACCCTCTAATTGATGCACTCACATCTCAACTTGCAACCTTGCAAAAACAAACGGAGAACATGCAATTGTCCGACAAAAAGACCCACATGTCCTATGACTTATGTCCATACCCATTTGACATGAGTTTATACATGCCATAGTTCCCTTCAGGATATGTGGTACACAATTTCTCCAAGTACAAAGGCAAAACTAATCCCCTTGAGCACATAAGAGAATTTACAACCAATTGCATGGACGTTGCATATGAACATACCTATTTGATGAGACTTTTTCCTAGAAGTCTCACGGGTCCTGCTCTTGAATGGTTTGCTACCTTGCCTAAAGGAATAAAGTCATGGGAAGAACTTGCTAATAAATTTTTACAAAATTACGCCTATAACACCGACACTGACATTACCTTTACAAATTTATGTACGACTACTCAAGAAGACACTAGTGAGACATTCATCCCATTCTTCCAAATATGGTTGGGCCTAGCAAGTCAATGGCCTGTCGAGATACCATAAAAGGAAAAATTAAACATGTTTGTTCAAACCCTTGTGGGCCCATTAAAATATAATTTGCAAGTTCATTATTGTGCCACTTTTGCAGACCTAGTTGAAAAAGGAGTCCAACTCAAAAAGGATTTAATTGCAAAATGAGAACTCAAATATGGCAACAAGAACACGAATCCAAACCCATCTTCTAACAAAAACAAATACTGGGTCAAAAACAAATACATCACCAATGATGGCGTTGTTGACGCTATAGCAGTAAACGCGACAGGTCCTGCAATCAGGCTTAAAGGAGCTCAATCGCAAAATGCACCATTGACCACACTGACACCTACTACAAATGCCATCCAAAACAACCAAAGCCAAGGACAACCACATCAAACTAGACATTTTTCAAAAAGACGCACATACACAGCCTTAGGTGAACCAATTGAAGTTGTCCATAAGAAGCTCCTCCAAAATAATGTCATCATATTTTCAGAATCTAAACCATATGATCTAGGACAATTCAATCTTTCTTGGTGGGATGACAATGCATTATGTGATTACCACCGAGCAAAAGGGCATAAAACTTTTTCCTATAGACAATTAAGAAATCTTATGCAGGATCTTATTGAAAATCGTACCATTGAGCTGGATGGTCAATAATTTGCTTCAAATTTGGACCATACAATTCATAAAAACCCATTGCAGGATCATGGTTGAGGAACCCCTCTATGTCAGGTCCAAAGAATAACAATCGAGCCAATTACACTCACACTGCTTTTGATTATTCTAGTGGACCCATTATTAATCACCTTCGGGCTACTGATGAACATGTCAATACTATTACCATTAAGAAAACTCCTAAGTGTAATGTCACCACCCGTAGAGGCAAGGTCACAATAGTTGGCCCTCCTACTAGACAACCAAAGATCACAATACCCAGTCCATTTTCCAAACAATCACAACCCAAAGATCAATTTAATCTTATTGACCAATTGGGAAAAATGCATGCTTAGATCTCCATAATCGAGCTGCTACGAATCTCGCCTGCACACAAAGCCATACTTGATAAGTTCTTATAGGAGTCTTTTGTATCAATCGACGTTGATTTCAACCAATTCAAAGCCATGGTCAAATACTTGGCTACTCCCCATCACATTACCTTTTCAGACCAGGACTATTCCTCACCGAAACCCTCTCACAATGACGCACTACACATTGAAGTCTTCATCCATAAACATAAGGTTAGAAGAGTCTTAGTGGATGGTGAAGCAGGATTGAATATATGCTCCCTAAAATTGGTTAAAGCACTAGGCTTCTCCAATGCTTGTGTAGATGCTACCAAAATTATTGTCATTAAGTCATATGATGATGAGGAACGCTCCTCTAGGGGCATTATCACACTTCCTATTTAGGTAGGGTCGGTCATTGTGGATACAATATGTCAAGTCCTAGATCTTGAGCTACCATACAACATTTTACTTGGTCGACCTTGGATTTGTGCCTTAAAATTTGTACCATCCACTTACCACATATGCTTGAAGTTTCCTTTCGACAACACCGAAATTACCATACCTAGAGATCCTAATCCTTTCCAGTATTATACCAATTTGAGAGGTATTTTTGAACACAATGATGGATTCCCTAAATATTTTAGCATTTACAGGTCCTTTTGAGCTCGGTAATAGCATGTCACAAGTTGCCCACATGTAGGTTTTAATGTTTTGCTTATGTAGCATTGTTTTCAAATGCTTCACTTACAAACCTTGAGCATTTTAATTTTGCATTGACTTGCCCTACCTGGTTATTGGTTGTTTAAGTTTCCTTTCGAGCCATCGCTACACGTTCCTTAACCACCTTCAACTGCTGAGCACTTTAATTTTCCCAAGGTTGAGCTTTAATATTTTGCTCATAAATGACTTAAGTCTAAGTCATTTGTCTTCAAGGGTAAAATGTTGTTAGTCTAGTCATGGCCCTCTTTTATAACTGACTTTATCACATGTGTAGGATTGATAATCACTAGATCGTGGGATTTAATCTAAGTCATTCCCCACTAGCTCACATATCCCAAGTGACGATACTTTAATTGTTGCATGGTCTGTAAGATGCTGACACGTGTTTAACTATGGGTACCGACCCCACCGTCACTTTTCATTCCAATGCTCAATGTTTTAAGATCAACGGTGATTATTAAGAGGGAAGAGGTGATCGTTGTCATTCCCCACCATCTCACAGAGGAAAGATGCAAGCTTGTTAAAAGTTGTGAGGTCTGCAAGAGGTCACCACGTACGTCCTACGACTATTGGCATGTGGAGCCCATAAGTACATGAAAGAAGATCTAGTTGGTGCATTTCTATTGGCCAATTTGTCCAAGCTAGAACAACGATGAAATTCAAATGTGATTGACTCAATCTGAGTCGTCCAACATGGCCATCTCAGCTAAAGATCAATGGTACACATTCAAAACTGTGAGTACACCTGTTGTAATTGTTTTTCTTCACACTAACGAGCAGTAATGGTGGAGGTGACTCATAAATCTACTCAATTTCCCTCAAAATATATGAATATGGTCAGTTCTTGCATAATTGGAATTTGAAGACATGTTGGGAGCAATATGAAAAATCAAAAGAAGCAGCTTGCAAAGTTCGTCCTGACCGCCATTAGGGTTATTGCGATTGAAAGCCGTAAGTACGATAAACATAGTTTTATGCTTTATTTCAATCTCTCTGAATTAGGGTCAGTTTTCAATTTGCTTTCTGTGAATGTGCTTTATTGCTTTGCTTTAATTGCTTAGAATTATGGTTAATTCCATATTTAAAAGCCATAGTCTCGTGAAACCCTTCAAAATTAGCATTCACATTGAGTCTTAGGTCTGAATTAGGAAGCTAGTTGTTGGAACTTTTCTTGTTAAAACCCTGGTCTGCTTAAAATTCATGGCTCCCAAAGTACAAATGGCCGCCCCTTTGACCTAGTCCAGAACATTCTCCCACAATGTGATTGACGTATTACCCTCCACAAATAAGAAACCTGAAGGAAAGGTCTTGTTCTATGGCCCTACTATTAAAGAGGGAGTCATGGATAAGTAGTGCTTCATAAAGGATGTCAAGTTGCCTTATACTAGATGACAGCTTTTTCAGCATTGGTTCAGGAATAGGAACCTTGGAGCCCCTCTCTATAATCCCTGGAGGTTAGAGGTGGTAAAATTATTTGTTCCCAATGTGTACATGAATGTGGATCTTCTGAAAGATATCACCTCAAGGTATGATCTAGTTTCTAGGGTTGTCAGGACATTTGATGGGAGGGATATGGTAAAGATAACCAAGAAAGAAATTGAAGATGTATTTGAATTGCATGAGTGGAGTAAGGATTTGGTCCCTTTGAATATGAATGATATCAAGAAGGAACATAACAATACCAAAGTATTCATTAGAAAAAATATGTTGCCCTTGCATACTACTATAATTGGTATCGGGAAGCATAGAAAGCAAATCAAAATTGATGAGAAGGATCTTGAGCCTTTCCCAATGAGCTATTTTGCAAGCTATTTCAGGAAAACTATATATTCTTTGTGTTAAATCATTGGTTTTTCTCCACCTAACACATTGCAAAAAGAATATAGCTATCTGGAAAAACATCTGTAGCACCCAGCTTATAACATAGTCTATGATTATGCTACTTATCTGGCAGAACATATCCACAAGGGTTTGGTTGAGCTAAAAGAAGGGAAGCAATGGGTGAAATTCTGGTGGTATTCACTATTAATGCATATGCTCTTGCATAAAGGGAAGAAAGTCTTTGAGAAAGATATAAATTTGAAAAGGAGGGAAAAAGGTATTGATTTTCCTATTCAATGTTGGACACAGATTCTGGACAAGGATGATCTGAAGTATAATTATGTAATATTTCAAAATACTTTTGCATCAAGAATAAGGAGATCCTTGATCTATGAACCACCAAGAATCCCTAAATAAATTCATGAATTCTTGAGACCTATGGATTTGAAGCCAGACTTGAATTCGAGTCATAATTAGGGAGACTTGATTTTATACCTTGATAAAACAATTTTCAAAATATATGGCAACGGTCTGGATCCATATGTTTTTCTAAGAGATGTGCCACTAAGGATAGGATTTCTTGAAATCGTGAGATATTTGGGAGCTTCACAAACAATACACTCACTTGATACAACAAGGAAAGGTTTATTCTTTCCAGAGTGGACAACGTTTGCTAATTATGTTCTACTAAAAGGGGCATGGAAGCAATTAGTACATCTGCTAGCACCTTACAAGTTGGAGACTATGCCCCCAAGAAATCATGATCCCGAGGGCTTTATCACCAAATTGAAAGTAGATAAGAGGCTAGGTAACTTTGTGCATATCTTTGATTATCCTGAAGATGTCATCATGAATATTTTTAGCTTTCAAGACCATGATGAAAGGAAAGCTAAGTACCCTATTTATAGGAAGATGTTAGAAGAAAAATGGAAAAAGGATCCCAATTATAATCCTCTGCCAAATATACTTGATGAATTCAGTCGGGCCATGTATGTTATGAATAATTTTGAAAATATAGTTGGTATATTGAGGGAGTAGACAGAGGTTACAGACAAAGGAAAAGAAAGAGTGGTTGAAGAAGAGACCACTGTAACATTGGAGGAAAGGCCTACTTACCAACCACCCAAGCAACTGATAATCTACTCTAGGAGGAAGAAAGTAGTGGATGAAGAACAAACCTTGCCGACCCCTATCACTTCTAAGGGATCAAAGGCAGCTTCTCCTGAAAGTGCAATTCCATTACCTCCAGGGCAGGATCCTCCACCTGTAATTGACCTTGATTCACCCCCAAGAAGTCCTGCTCCATTGGAGCAGCCACCTCTCAAGAAATAGAGAACTGAGGCCAGAGGAGTGGTTGAATATTTTGATACAGATGGAGATGATATCTTTATCACTCCTGAGGATATGCAACAAGGAATGCCTCCCCCTGTGGGGGAAATTGCCTCAAGTTTAGGACAAAGTAGTCTCAAGTTGGGAAAACTAGACATCAGTGGCCTAAATAATGCAGATGACCTGAGGATTGAAGCTTGTAAATATTTTATGAGAGATGACTCCTTTGTTGAAACATTTGCATTTAGGGATTTCTAGTGGAGATCCAAAGCTACAAAATATGCAGAGAAAGTGGCCACTAAAAGGATTTTGCATCCAGAGTTACCTGAAAGTGTTATACATGCCAATGTGAGGAGCATTATGAAGAATGAATTTCAAAATATTAATGCCCAGGATGGCAGAGAGCTTTTAAAGAAGTGTGGTGTGTTATTGCTACCAGAATGGGATATTGTTGATTCTATAGTCTTAGATGTTATAAGAAGGGCTAAAAGGCCTCTAGTGCAAACAAAAGAGGAGTTGGATATGACACTTCGGGGGTCTGTATTTAGTGAAGATTGGGATGCATTAGCAATTTTGTCATTGTCCATGGGATCCAGGAAACCAGTACTTGCCGAGTCATCAGATGTCAGTGGGCAATTGCTTGTGAGAAGAGTTACTAATACCCCTACCTTGGAGGCAGTTGACATGGCAGTTAATGTTGTTAGATTCACTAAAGCAACTGTGGAAAACCTCACCCTTGAAAGGGTTGACTTCAAGAACAAGTACCATGAGCTACTCAATGAATATGACATAAGTCAACAAAAGGTAGCTATGCTAGAGACAAAGCTAGCATTTTATAAGCAGAAGGAAGAAATACAAAGAGATCAAGGTCAGGCCAGCTCAAGTCGCCCATCTCCATCTTCTCCAATGGCACCTTCTCAATCTTCCCCTCAAGATCAGGCCTTGATAATGATGCCATATAATTTGGGACAAGAGCCAATTTTTGTGGAGGAACCAAGCAAATCAGGTCCCAGTTCATCTGATGCACCTACAAGGGAACAACTTCTTTCACAAGTTGAGATATATAAGAATTTGTTGGAACAAACACAAGACACAATGTATGAGAACATCTCAAAGATTGTTCATACTATCTTGGAGCATCTAAATATGAAGATCCAGGCCAAACTGAATAGTGTGCATGACAATTACACCCTGATCATGCGAGCAATAGGATTATCTCAAAGAGATAAGGAACTGGCTATGCCAATCTTGAACAAGTGGATTCCAAGGGCTGAGAGATTGAAATTGGTAGTAGTTGGAGCCAACCAACATGAGGATAAATACCCTAACATGCTTCCAACATATACATTTGTGTGTGAACTAAGTGAGCAAAAGTTTTAGGGATACATAGCCCCACTGGAGCAGAAGATAATAGAATTAAAGGCTCATTGTGATTTGGCAGATTTGTCACTATTGTCAGATATTAAGCTCACCAATAGTGAACTAAAGCCATTGAAAATGTGGAAAAGGGAGATGAATGATGTTATTTCTTCCCAAGTGAATCAAATTTGCAAAGAGGTTAACATCAGTACCTTTAATGACACTTTGGTAAATTTGACATTTATTATCAGCTTCCTGGAAGATTTTGACAAGGAATCTAACTCTGTGATGACAACGTATTCCCCATACAGGAAGAAAATGGATGAAATCATCGATTTCAACTGGCCATCTAATGAAGAATATGAAGAATGGGGAAGGGTATTGGTTGGTCGATTGGGTTTGTAAACATGGATATGAAACATATAATTGGTCAAGTATAGTACAGGTCTGGCCTCAAAAGTTACAATGTATAGAATGTATGTTTCACAAGTAAATATCAGTTGTTGATGATGTGGAATGCTGATCAGGAGGCTAACTCAATTTTTTCTTTACATCATTTTGTCATCTTGCTTGATGAGATGGACATGCTACAACTTAGAAGATTATTCTTTTTGACATGTGCCTTTTGGGAAGGCGGTTTTGCTTCTTACAACAAATGTAAATAATCTTTGTCTCATGTGTATTCCCTCCAATTTGAAGAATGAAAATATAACTGAATTAGGGAATATATTTTGTAGCAGTCCAATTAGAATGTGACATGTGTACATCTGGCCTGAATCTTGTTTTTTCTCCCTTGCTCTATAAAGGGGAATTCAAGGCCATTTGTGCAG
Organism: Sequoia sempervirens; assembly: GCA_007258455.2. Taxonomy (NCBI): domain Eukaryota; kingdom Viridiplantae; phylum Streptophyta; class Pinopsida; order Cupressales; family Cupressaceae; genus Sequoia; species Sequoia sempervirens. Next base: position 92,503 of record VDFB02377476.1, read on the forward strand.
GTCTTTTGTTGAATTCTGGAATCAAATTGTGAAATTTGAGAATACAGAGTGAATATGTTAAGTCATAGTCTAGTGCTTTGAGTCTAGATAGTAGATTTTGTCAAATGTATGGTTCTTGAGAATACGCGAATGATAATGGAAATTTTTCAAGTCTATAGTCTCTCCATTTAGATTTGTACTTGAATTATTAATGAAAATTCTGATCAAAGATCACTTCATTAATTGTCATCGTTTTCTTACTTTGATGTATGTTTTGGTTTTAGCTTTGGTTCATAGAATGGGTTAAAATGCTTATATCAACTCATAAATTTGTGTGCAGGATGATTGGATCTAATAAGTAGTCCTTAGAGTTTGGTTATAGAATTGTGAATTGCAAAGTAATATCACTGAGATCATGGGTATTTAGAATTAAATATACCTTATATTTCAATTTGCTTAGACTCCTAGCCCATAGATAATGGCACTGATCCTAACCCATTTATGTCTTTCTCTTGGTTCCAGTTAATTGACTTGAGAAAAATCTTTTAAAATAATCATTGATCCATATTTAATTTGTTGTAATTTGTGTTGTCTTATATTCTCATCTTAGGATGCATAATTCATTCAAGGAAATTCCAACTTCTTGATTAATTTCATCTTATTTGTCATTGGTGAGAATATATTTACTTGAATATGCAATGTATACGTAAGTTATGTGAAAGAATAGTATAATGTACATTGTGGGACCACCCTCCGAGGTTTTGCAGAGCCAGTTATCTTGCAAGTATTCAAGAATTGAGTCTGGAAAACTCATAGGTATCTGGCAAGATCTGATTGGTTTGTTGAAAACAACCAACACACCAAGTGCCAATTAGTCGTCAAGCTTCAACATCCACTTCTTCTAAATATATCGATCCATCCACACTCACCAAACCGTCCACATCCACTCCTTCGTCTTTCACCATACCATCTTTACCACCATCCCAAAAGCCAATCCTAACATCAAGATCCAAGACCAAAGGTTGCGTGGAATACAAATTGAACACAACCTATTGTATCACTAAAATACCCAAGTCTCCAAAAGCTTATGGTAGGCCTTGTTTCAAAATAGAGCCCAAAGAGATTTTTAAAGTTCCTCCGAAAATGAATTTTACAAAATGGGGAGAACTGGACAAAGAAGACATAGAAGACATATTGACATGAATCTACAAAGAGATGGAAAACCTACCTCTGTTACTAGTACAACAATATGGAAAAGGCTATGAAATGATGAAGGAAAAAGGCTATGATGGAACTAGTGGCCTTGGTAAAGACAAGATTGGAAGGAGAGAACCTATAATGCCTTCTATAAGACCAAAGTATCTAGGGTTAGGGTTTGGGCTACTCAAAATTGACGATCAACTTACCAATGTACTTTTAGGTGAGAGCATGAATGTTTCTGAATGTGTCGAGACTATTGAAGATTCCCTTACCGAAACTGACTCACATGAGTGGGAATTTGGTTCTCAAAGATACCCGAGTGATTATTCCCTTGATGAAATGTTTCTAGAACCTGGCGAGCTTTCCTTTGATGAAATATTTAGACAAATGTTTAAAGTGGAACTTCCTAAAGATCCTCCTAAAGTCCCATTGAAAAGAGAAGAATGGGTAAGACTCTTTTGGCCTCGTGATGATGAAAAACCTAAATTGTCATTTGATCCTATTGACCATCATTCTGACTCGCTTGTCTGACCATTTGACCCTATTGACCATCATTTTGACTCACTTGACTGGTCACATTACACTATGGACCATGAATCCAATCCATGTGTCCCCTATTTAGCCAATGAGTTTGACTTGCCTGAATACAATGAAGATGACTACTGGATAGAATTTGAATGGGACTTTGAAGATGACAATTTTGTCTTTACCCTTTTTGCATTAGTCTGCATGCTTTCTGCATCATCCCCACCATTTTTCAACACTGATGATGGAATCTCTCTTGTCTACCCACAACTCATTGACTGGGATTAATAAGGCATGCCCACTATGGGCGTTTTTCAAAATGACAAAGCTATTGCAGAATTCGTGGGACTCCATGATAGCATATTGAGTGGGGACCATAAAGCAAGATTCGCTATAGATCTCGATTCTACAACATACTTCAAGGAGACTGTGCAATCCTCTAGTCACAAAAATAAAAATAAAATAAAAAAAGACACGTCTTTAGGTGAAAACTGCAAGGCACCTTCTACGATACAAAAGTAAAAATAAAGGATGTATTTGAGTGTGAAAACCTCTCTGAGGCACCCAAGGATGGAGGATTGGAATTTCTTCCCGTTACACAGGAAACATCGGTAATGCTCATTGAGGACACCATAGAAGTTAATATAGCCACATTAGAGCATCCCAAAATGGTTCTCTTTGCAGCATCTTTGATAGATGAAGAAAAGTCTGAATTTCAACAGTTCTTTGCAGAATGTAAGATCAATTTTGGATGGTCCTACGCTAATATGCTAGGATTGGATCCAACATTAGTTTTGCACCATCTGCCCTTACTGCCAAATACCAAGCCAATTAAGCAAAAGTTACGAAAGATGCACTGGAAAATTGTCTTGTTAGTCAAAGTTGAGCTCAAGAAATTGCTAGACATGGCCTCATCCCGGTCACTAAGCCAAATGGTCAAATATGCATCTATATAGACTTTCACGATCTAAACAAGGCATGCCCGAAGGATGAATTTCCACTTCTGAACATAGACATCATTTTTGACCTTAAAGCAGTATATGAGATGCTATGCCTCAAGGATGGCTTCTCGGGTTACAATCAGATTCAGATCGCTCTAGAAGATTCAACATAAAACAACATTCACTTGCCCTTGGGGTACCTACTGTTGGAACGTCATGCCTTTTGGCCTCAAGAATGCAGGTGCCACATATCAACATGTCATGACAATAATATTTCATGACCTCATGCATACGCTAATGGAAGACTATGTTGATGATCTCTTGGCAAAGTCTTTGACATGCAATGATCATCTTAATGTGCCAGACAAAATTTTCAAAATACCGGAAGAGTACAAAGTTCGTTTGAACCCTAAGAAGTGTGTGTTTGGTGTGACTTCAGGAGAACTATTGGGGTATATAGTTTCTCATTGAGGCATTGAGGTGGAGCTCACTAAAGTGAAAGCAATCCTAGACATGCCTCTGCCAAAAGGAATCAGCGAACTAAGGACATTACAAGGCAGACTATAGTCCATTCAACGCTTCATTGCACAACTAGCAGACAGATGCCAACCGTTCCAATATCTGTTGTGCAAAG